>VMDO01003071.1:0-89717 GCA_007922755.1 Pedetes capensis
GGGCCTATTTTTGTGCCAGTACCAAGCTGTTTTTGCAACCACTGCCTTGTAGTAAAGTTTGAAGTCAGGGATTGTGATTCCCCCTGCATTAGATTTGCAGCTTAAAAGTGTTTTGGCTATTCGTGGTCTTTTGTGGTTCCATATGAATTTTTGGATCATTTTTTCTATTTCTGTGAAGTCAGTCAGTGGAATTTTAATGAGGACCCTTTACATTCTGAAAACTATGAAGGACTCCAAAGAGCTTTTATTCATGTGAGTTACACAGTCTATATTTATCACAGTAGAAATGCAAATCGTTTTTAAAACTATTAATTAATGTTACAATAATAATAAATTCATTAATAATTTAATACACTTTAATGAAAATTAATATATTTCCCAAAGAAAAACAAAAGTGACAAAAATGATACTGTTTTACAATTTTTGCAAATTTCTTTAATGTCAGACTCAACAGAAGACAGCAGTTTTTTTTTGTGTGTGTGTGTTTTTTTTTTTTTTTTTTTGCAGTGCTTGGAGGGTAACCAAGGCTTCATCATGCTTTGCACGTGCTCTGCCACTGAACTGCACCACCCGCCCATTTTTAAATATTTTATCTTGAGAAAAGGTATCACTAAATTACACAGGTTGCCTCTAGCCTCAAACTTGTGATCCTCTTGCCTCCATCTCTTGAATCTCTGGTATTACAGGCATATACCACCATGCCCAGTTAGAAGATAGCTTTATAAAATCTCATCTGCTTCTGCATTCAATCCAGGCCAATTCTTGTCTTTGCAGGTAATTTCTAGAAAACTGTACTTTACATTCTTGAGACAGACGGGTAAAAACGCAACAACAACAACAAAAGACTAGTATTATTATAAAAATTATTTTGATCTTGCAAACCCCCAAAGGGATCCTGAGGTTCCCCAGGGGTGCCCCTACAGTACCTCATAATTGTTAGCTGACCAGTGCGATTTAAAGCATGTTTGTTACTAGTCTATGATCAAATAAACAGAAAAATTGAGCAAATGTTTTGAAACTTTTACAGCACTTTGACAGTAATCTTTTGAATCTAGTTGTTATTGTTAGGTGTCATCAAGTTGGATCCAACTCATAGCAACCCAAGGTACAGCAGAACAAAACACTACCCAGCACTGTGCCATGTACGTGATCATTTTATGTTTGAGCCTACTGTTACAGCCACTATATTTCTTCTCATTTTGAGTCACACCACATCAATAAAAAGAGTGCAATTCAAAGCATATTTTTCACTAGTCAGTGTTGAAACAAATGCAGAAATTGAGCAAGTGTTTAGAAATTATTACAGCACTTTGACAGTAATTTTGTGTCTGATCATTCTAGCAAGAATAATAAAGCAAGGCTTCATATTGTGTCTTTTTTTCTCTTCCTTTTCATAATGTCTAATGTTTATTATAGTATATTTCACAAATAAAATCTGTCTGTGATGGATTGGAAGTTAAGAAGGAAAAAGAGCTTTTATCGCAGTTTTTGAAGCGATAGTCTAACTTGGTCCTTCTCAGTGAGTCCTAGACCAGCAGCGGCACCAGGGAGATGCAAAATCCTCAGGCTCCATCACAGAACAAATGAATCAAAATCCCGAGAGAAGCCCAGAGATCTGGGTTTCAACAAGCCTTCCACAGACTTCTGGTGCCAGAACCACTTGAGAGCTACTGTTCAAGATCTGTGGTTTTCACTTGGGCCAGCTTTTTGAACTGCAGATAGGGTGATCTGGGATGGAGATGGAGACTTTACACTTCTCATAGGCTGCCAAGGGATGTTGCTGTTTCTGATATTGGCTGGACTTTGAGTAGAAATGCTATACACAAGAGCAACCTAGTCTTGAGACTGTGGAGAAACAATTTCTATACAGTGGGATCAAAAAATCGGTTACTTGAGCTTATAGAAGGCTAAGAAGCAACAAGGTGGCATTCTGCAAATGCTATTTTTTTCTTTCTTTCTTCTTTCCTTTCTTCTTTCCTTCCTCCTTTCCTTCTTTCCTCCCTTCCTTTCTTTCTTTGAGACACGGTCTCACTATATAGCCCCAGGCTGGTCTTGCGCTCTTGATCCTCCTGCTTCAGCCTCATGAGTCCTGGGCTTACAGGCATGGGTCGCCATGCCCAATTTTAGTTTTCTTTTTTTAATTGAAGTTAAGTCAATGGAGGAATGGCCCAGCTTTGAGGCATGAGTATTTAGGGATAGGCTGCATTCTTCCTGGTCTAGGTAGTGAGGTTGTAAGTGAGTGAAGCCCAGGGATCTGCCAGCCTGGGATTTCCAGCAAAGTTCCCCTCTGTGCACTACCTTGCTAACATCTACAATCTGTGGCATTAAGTCTGCAGGTAACATACTCCAAGAAAGAAGGAGTGAGTTTATTTAAATTGTTGGAGAAGTGATGAAATTTTAAACAACTACAGTAGCTGAGGCTTCTCCCAGGTCCTAAGGGAGTCATGCTGGGGTGAGAAGGGGCTGGAGAGCGTGTCACAAATGCAGCTGGTCCCACTGCACTGTCAAGTGAACTTGACCAAGGCAAAATAGGAGCTGAGCATCTCCAGATCTACTTCATTATAATATTTGGGCCAGTGGAACAAACAATGGTCTATAAGAACCACCATATGGCCTAAGATCAGTAAAAGATGGATGTGGGCAAAGACAAGGCTTTCTCATCTCCACACTCACTCAGGATTTTGTGTGCCACTGGGCAAAACCTTTCCAGCAATATATTTTAAACAACATCTTTCTATAGTTCAGAGAGAGGCAATATGAGCAGTGGTTAGGTTTGCCAGGCTCAGGTAACAAATTGCTTGGGCTTGAATATAAGCTCCAAGTACTACTAGCTGTGTCAGTGGGAATGTTACTTCACCTTCAAATCCTTCATCTACCAGCCATGTTTGTTTACTTCCTCTTACAAGACAGTAGGTTAAGGATGATGATGGCATTTCACTCATTTTTAGTTTATAGTGGTATCTGATTGAGAAGGGTAAGTTGCCTACCTCTGTCCATTGTAAGATCTAAGTTATGCCAGACATGCACCTATACTCCTGGCACTTGGGAGGATGGTGATTGAGTTCAAGGCCAGGCCAGGCTACATAGTGAGATCCTGCTAAAAAATAATTAAATCAAGTTGGGAATCATAAGTTATCCTCATTGAGGCCAGATGAACTCTCCAGACAACTCCAACTAACAATTTCCTTTTTTAATAATTTCAACAGAAGTCCTAGAATCAAGCCTTGTGTTGGCTCTGGTTGGTTCATGTGCTAGTTTCTCTGGCCAGAGTCTCCTCTTATTGGCCAGGGCAGAGTCACCTGCTCATGCTGGATGTTGAATGTGGGTGGGCCAGCCCTACTCAATCCACAAGGGCTGAGGTTAGGGCATAGGTGTTCCCAGTAGCAATGGGAATGGGTACTTGGCAGACAGAAATAACACCAGACCCCCATCCACAACAGCATCCATCCTCTTGTCCTGACTCCCCTGAATCTATTCACACTCCATTGTCTTTACTTTGGGAGCCTCTCGGGGATGCACCTGAGCCACACACCATGTCCTCTGATTCATGGGCTCAGATCACAGAGTCCACAGAGTGAGATTCATGGGGCAACCAGAAAGAATCAAGGTTTCATTTGCAGAGTGGTCTGGCTGTGATTTTGCTTAACTTAAGGTTTCATGGCTATCATTTATGATCCTGGTTCTAGAAGGTGACACTTTTGGAAGATAAATTTGGAAGATAAATATTCAGAAGTTAAGGATGCTCTGTGTCCATCTGAGCCAATCCTCACTTAATCTTACTACTTTTGGCAAAATAAAAGCAGCTGGCCAGAGTTCTCTCCAAGCAAAATTCTTAAGAGACTCAACCTGTAGCCAGGCAGGGTGGCACACACCTGTAATTCCAGAGTCTCAGGAGGTGGAGGCAGGAGGATTGCAAATTGGAGGCCAGAGGCAGCCTGCATAACTTAGCAAGACCCTGTCTCAAAACAAAAAGGAAAAACTGGACTGGGAGTGTAGCTCAGTGGTAGAATGTTTGCAAAGCATGCATGAGACACTGGGTTCAACCTCTCAGTGGAGAGAGAGGAAAGAGAGAGAGAGACAGACAAAGAGAGAGAGAGGTGCTCAACCTTGGCCTGAGGTGGTAGTTTAACTTTTTCATACTTTGACCACTTTGTCTACCTTTGTGACTGTTCTGTCTTCATACATTTTCTAATTCCAACGCCAACACCATAGTATTCTCTTCTGACTCACTCCTGCCAAGTCAGACAGCACTCCTGCTAGAAAGAAGTAGTATTGACACAGGCTAGAAGGACAGGAACATTAATGGAACATTAGAAAGGAAAAGTAGCCCTTCACCCCTGCAATCTGAGGGGCTGGATGAGAACAAATTATCTGCAAAGGACAATAATCCTTTTTCTGAGAACTCCACAAACAAGATTATGGACAATGTTTATAGTTAAATCATATGCCTTGACTTCCTTATGATCTATGTAAAGGAAGAATTCCTTGACCCTTTGACCTGTGCATTTTATTAGCAATCTTTTCCACTTATAAACCTGTATAAGGCACCTAGTGAATCACCTTATGAGCTGATTACTAAAAAGTTCCTTAAATCCTCTAAACAACAGAACTTTAAAAGCCACCAAAATCATATATATATATATAGCTATTTTTAAGACACTTAAGTGTGACTCTCTCTCTCTCTCTCTCTCTCTCTCTCTCTCTTTCTCTCAGCCCACGTCTATTTCTTGGATGCATACTTTATTCTTTTCTTAACTGTCTCCATCCATCTCTTTCTAAGGGAGTCGTGGGATGTTTTAGAAGGATTTGGATCACAAAATAGGTAGAAAATCTGCCCATTCATGTCCCAGGAATGGACAGGAAACAGAGTGGTTTTAAGAATCTAGATAGAAGGGATTGCTCTCTGTCTTTGTGGGATTCATTTGCATTTCGAATTTTCAAAGTTCTGACTGACCCACCTTGAGAGCCCAGCAATATTCTGTGCAATGGAGAGAGGCTGGTTCTCCAAAGGAAAACCAAGGGGCTATTACCAAGAGGCCAACAAAAACCACAATCCTCCATTGCATAGGTCATATTGCTGTATTTATGGCTTGCTGCTTTAGACTCCAGACTTTCTACTTTGCACTGCTTCTGTCCTCTGTAATGAGAACTACAGAAAGAAAGTCGTGGAATCATTCATTCAATAATCAGATTCCATGGGCTACATGTAGGGATGATGTTAAGCAGGAAACACCTACAGGACTTTTTGGAATGGCGAGGGAGAGGGTGGCACTGAGGATTGCCCCAGCTTTATGGCTTGGGTGAGGAGGTGGATGGTGACATTGTCTCCCAAAATAGAGTCTCAAGAAAAAAAGAGCAGATTGGAGAGAGAAAAAGAGAAGTTCAGAGTCAGATATGGACTCTTGGAATGTCTGTGGGCCCCCCAGGAACTCCAGTAGCATATTGCCTCTTAGCGTCCCAGAAGTGGGGAAAATCAGAATGTGGGGAGTGAGAAGAAAAGATGGCTTAGGATTCAGTGTATAGGAGCAAAGAAACAGGAACCAGTAGACTAGCCTGGGAAGAACTTTCAGAGAGGCAAAAAGAGAGATAAAATTGTCAGTAGCAGTGAGAGATCCGGCCCAGCTGTTGTCAGCAATGGGAGATGCAGCTCGGCATTGCCACCTATCCTGAGAAGTTGCCCTTGTCAGGACCTCTGCTCAGGTTAAGCCAGATCCTTGGCTTCATCACAGAAATGATTTTGGAAAGAGTCAGAGAGTGAAATAAAGTCATAGGGTTTATCAGGTACATGCTTTAGAATAAGCACAAGCGCTCAGAGAAAAAATGAGATGCTTAAGAAGAGAATCATAGTACACGTCCAAGACATGGATGCAGGCTCCTTAAGAGAGAGAGAAGCATGCAGGTGTCTTTACAATGGATATATAAAGACTCGATGGCTTTATAACGTATAGTGCTAAGGTCTAGGAGTGTATCAATGAGATTATAGGGTGGTCCAAGGAGAGTCACAAGGGAGTTATTTAGCCATATGTTAACTATAAACATGGCCCATAATACTGTTTCTGAAATTATGGTTAAACTCAGAGGTCACATACATTTTTTACCCTAAACATGGCTAATGGCTGTTTCAACATTTTCATTTAAAATATCTCTGAAAATACTGCCTCTTGCAGGCAGTCCCAGTAGTTTTCTTGAAGTTTTGTGTTGTGTCCCAGTAGTTGTGTTGAAGTTTTTGATTTTCATCTGATGAGATTTAGACCAGATGCTGGAGTAAGAGCTATTTCTCTTCCCATGTCCTCTCAATTTTTCCCTGACTATTTATCCTGTCTTATAGTGTGGCCACCAGTAACATGAGATATCCCCCTCCTCAGGACCTACACTTAGGTGAAGCAGGCTCTTTGGCTTCATCACACATAAAAAAAGAACTTTCAGGACAATCAGAGAGAAGAAAACTAGAGAGTTTATTAAATTTAAATTTAAGTCTGGGTATTTGGAGAGAGAGACGGAGACAGAGATGCTTAAGAAAAGAATAATAGTACACATCAAAGACACAGACACAAGGTTCTCAAGAGAGAGAGAAACATTTAAATGTTGGAAAAACAGCTGTATATATGATTTTGTGGCCAGTATAAAAAAATATAATTATCTGGTTTACCTATTCTTTCTATCTTAAAAAATGTCCTCTTCATAAAAGACATTGTAAGATAACTTTACAAGGTACATTGTTTAGGTTTAGGGATGAGAAAGAAGTGCCGGTAAGACACACAGGCCAAAACTGGTCAAAAGAAGATGTTATGTGGCTTGAGATTTAAATATTAAGTAGAAATATTTTGGTATACCTTGGATATAAGGAACTTCTCTTTGGTAAAATGAAGTTACAGGGTGGCCCTGGAGGTAAATTGAATAGGTTTATAGATAAGAGTTACAAGGAAGTTCTTTGGGCATATGTTGACTGCAAATATTGGTCCATAATCTTATTTATGAGATTCTCAGAGAAGCATAGGATTACAGAAGAGAAAGTAAGGTTAAACTCAACAGTCACAAACAAGTGCAGCTTATTGCTATTTTTACATTTCTATTTGAAATATCTCTCAAAATAATGTCTTTATGCAGGCAGACTTTACAGCAGTTTTCATGAAGTTGTTTTTGTTAGGTGCCATCGAGTTGGTGTCCAACTCATAGCAACCTTATATACAACAGACAAAACACTATTGTCAGTGCTTCTCTGCTATTCATGGGGTTTTCAATGGCTGATTGATTTTTGAGAGTGGGTTACCGGGTCCTTCTCCCAAGCCTACAGTACCGGGTGTTCTCAGGTGGTCTCCCATCCAAGTACTAACGAGTCTTTAACCTTCTTAGCTTCCAAGACCTGATGGGATCGGATGTCACAGTGGTGTGGCTGCAGGCAATAGTTTTCATGATAGTTGTGTCAAAATTCTTGACACTCAGTTGGCAAGACCTAAACCAGATCCCAGGGTGATGGCTCTTTTCCCCTTCCATGTCCCCTTAATTTTCTTGTCTTTCTGTCCTACCTCAAGACAATGTCTCAGAAGCCAGCAGAGAATGAGATTTTAGGAAGACAAGAAAGTAATTAACAGTATAAGGTCTGAAAAATGTCCACTGGATTTGAGATTTAGAAGGTCCAGATTGACCTAAACCAGAGATCTCTCAATGGAGTAGTGCACCAAAGGCCAGAATGGCTGAGTCTAAAGGTGAGTGGTGGGTGTGCCAGGCAGTGAAGGGTTGTGGACACAGGAATCTGTGTCCTAACATGCCTCTCTTCCAGAGGGTGCCATCAATCCTGGGATATCCAGGACCCCAGGATGCTGGCACCAAGATGACTCAGGCAGACCTAGAGCTCTGATGAGGAGCAACTGTGAATCATTTGCTCATTCATTCATTTATTCATCCATCTGTTTATAAGATGGTTAAAGTGTCTATCATATGCCAGGTACCATCCAGACCCAAAAGCTGAGTAAGAACCAATTGCTGCTCCTGTTGTTGTTAGGTGCCATTGAGTCAGATCCAACTCTTAGTGACCTTCATGGGGTGTTCAATGGCTGACTGTTTCAGGATTGTTTTAAGGAGTGGACTGCCACATCCTTCTTCCATTTTTGAGGGTGCTGGGGATCGAACCTGTGTCCTCAGAAAGTGCAGAGCAGTACGCTACCAACTGAACTAAACCCCAGCCCAATTGTTGCCATAGAGATGCTCATAATAGGGGAAATGCACACAGATCAGACATGTGGTTGTGTAATGGTGTCAGTGTGTTACAAGGGATGGGCTAAGTCAAGAAAACCTTTATTTTGCGGTACTGGCGGTTGAACCCAGGGCCTTGAACTTGCATGCTTTGCAAGTGCTGTACCACTGAGCTGCACCCCCAGCCCGTTCCCCCCCCCTTTTTTTTTTTTTTAGTTTTTAGTTTTAGTTTAGTTTAGTTTTTAGTTTTAGAGAGACAGGGTCTCTCTAAATTACACAGACTGCCTCTGCTCTTGAACTTGTGATCTTCCTGTCTCTGCCTCTTGAGTCATTGGGATTATAGGCATGTACCACCATGCCCGGCCAAGAAAACCTTTATTGAGGAGGGATGATTGAGCTGAGTGTTTAAAATCTGTCATGTAGACAATAGCTAGCCAAGAAACTCTTTGAAGGGGTAGAATGACATGATCAGATATTAGTGGCCGTTTCTTACAGAAAAGTGAAGAATTTTCCCAAATGTTATACTCTCACATGACCAGCCCCTGAAGCCCCTGGAATTTCTCTTACTCTTTCTCTTTCTTTCATGACTCTTGCTGCCCCTCCCCACCCTTTTCCCTTTTTAAAAATCATAAACATACATATATAGCACTCATTTGTGTCTGCTGTCTTTTATTCAACATGACATTCATGGAATTCTTCCATATGGCAGCATATGGCAGTAAATGGTCACTCTGAGATTTGTTTTATTTTAGGAAATGTGACAAAGATGCTACCCTTTTATGTAGATTATGAAAATCTTTCCTTTCTTTTCTTTTGCAGTGTTGGTACATGGGATTAACCAGTACTTTTGGCTCCTAACTCCTCACTGAATTTCAGTGGCTGAGGC
The DNA here is from genome assembly GCA_007922755.1 of Pedetes capensis. Lineage (NCBI taxonomy): Eukaryota > Metazoa > Chordata > Mammalia > Rodentia > Pedetidae > Pedetes > Pedetes capensis. Next base: position 9,080 of record VMDO01003071.1, read on the forward strand.
TGGCTCTCTACATTTCCATACTTCCTTCCTTGAAACTCCTTATTCATTTTTCAGGTGGCTTACTATGTTCTTTATTTTCTTACAGCACTAGGGATAGAACCCTACACCTTGTGCCTGCCAGGCAAGCACTCTAGTACTGAGCAAACCATGTCCCAGGAACAGTGTTTGTTAGTTTATTGATTGAGTGAGTGAGTGATTGATTGATTTGGTTTTCTGAGGGTCTTGCTTGGGCTGTGTAGCCCAAGCTGGCCTGAAACTCATATGTAGACCAGGATGGCCTTGAACTCACAGCAATCCCCCTGCCTCAGCCTCTGAAGTGCTGGAATTGCAGGCATGTGCCACCACACTTGGTGATGGTGTTCTTTTAAATGCAAGTTCTCTAGTATGTCCATGTGCACACATGTGTACATACATGTGTGCCTCTGTGTGAGTGCGTGCGTGCTGGCGCAGAGAAAGGGTGGAAAGAACTCTGTAGGGTTTCTTCCACCTGCACTCTTTTTAGGGGAGGTGGCAGATGCGGCTGTCAGGCCTTCCAGTGAGAGAAAAGCCAGCTTGAGGGGCATCCAGCTGTCGGAGCCTCCAGGGTGCACAGCTGTGATGGACAGAATGGGAAATGTAGCACCCGAATGGCAGTGTGAATGACGATGGAGCTGGAGCTCAGGCTGGCTGAATAATGAAGGGACCACCCTCGGAGGAGGCCTAAGTCATTACTGTCATTCTAACCGCCACCCCACAAATGCTCAGGAAGCTTGCAAATCCCAGAGCAATCCATTCCCTAGTTCTGCTGGAAGAAAAATGAGAAATCATACACCAGGAGGAATAAGTAATTTCTGCCTGTCTTCTTAAAAATACATCAAGAGCCTGCAGAGAATATGCTCTCAAATCACAGCCTTCAGATACGGAGCAGACAGGCAGTTTCTGCTGTTAAGTCTATGCTGCCTGACAGCTCCCCATAAAATTCCTGAAGGGAGAGGTTAGGTTCCTCATAAAATCTGCCCTGGGAGTCCCTCTTGGCCAACCTTTGTTCTTTCCCTGGCCTATTCAGAGGTTAATAAGCTTGCATTTTCAGGGGCAGCTCTAAATGTAAGGACAGTGCACTCATCTCTCTCTCCAGCGAGAATAAAGATTTGTTCTTTCTTAAATTGACAATAGAAATGTTTTGAGACCTGCCTTGCCATTTGAAAAGATCCTAGTGTAAATGCTGGAAGATTGAGAGCCTTGTAGAAAGTACTCACATGTACCAAGGCAGGGTCTGTTGGTCAGCCCCTGCAATGGTTGATTTGGGGTGTCAAACTGATTGGATTAAAGGACACTTGGTGGTGACGCACTGTTTCTGGGTGTCTATGAGAGGGTCTCCAGAGGAGATCAATGTGTCAGTTGGTGGAATGCGGGGGAGATCCACCCTCTGTTTTTGTGTGTACCCTTCCCTCTGCCAGGAGCCCAGACAGAAAATGAGAAGGTAGCCAGACACAGAGATGCACGCCTGTAATCCTAGCAATTCAGGAGGCAGAGGTGGAGGAAGGAGGATCACAAGTGGCCAGAGACAGCCTAAGTAATTCAGTGAGACCTTGTCTCCAAATAAAATATAAAAAAAATGGGCTAGAGGTACAGCCCACTGGTAGAGCACTTGCAAAGAAAGAAGAAAGGAAAAAGAAAGAAAGAAAAGAAAGAAAGAAAGAAAAGAAATAAAGAAAGAAAGAAAGAAAGAAAGAGAAAGAAGAAAAGAAGGAAGGAAGAAAGGAAGGAAGGAAATAGAAGAGAAGAGAAAAAAGAAAAGAAAAGAAAAAAGAGAAGAAAATGAGAAGGTAAAGAAAGCAAAAGTAAGAGCTTTCCTGACCTCCTCAAGAGCATGGCACTCCTCTCCTCTTGCCCTTGTGTGTCAGAATGCCAGTTTCTTCAGTGTTTGGATTCTGAGACTTGCAAAAGTGGATCCCCCAAGGGTCTCAGGCTGCCAGCCTGGACCCTATACTTTCAGTCTTCCTGGTCCTGAGGCTCCCAAACAAGGATTGAGCCATGCCAGTAGCTTCTCTGGTTCTCCAACTCACAAATGATCTAGGATGGCACTTCTTAGCCCTTGTGATCATGTGATTCCCCTAATAATTCCCTTAGTAAATTTTCTCTTGTAGATCCTACTTCTTCTTTCCCTTTGGAGAACTCTGGCCAATACAGGCCCAGATGATAACATAATCCAGGTTATTGCACGCAGGAAGTACAGGTTATTGGATTATGATTAGCATTTCTTTGCTTTAATTTGCTTTTACCTTGTGTTGTGGTTGTTGTTGTTGTTAAGTGCCCTTGAGTCATGTCCGACTCATAGCCACCCTCGTAGGGTTTTCGATGGCAGATTGTTTCGGGATTGCCTTGGGAGTGGGTTGTCACATCCTTCTCCCATTTTACCTTGTGTAGGCTAAAGCTACTTGAACGATATATATTGCTTTCCTCTTTAAGAAAATAAATAATCTTTGCCATCTGTATTGTAAGGGGGCATCTAAACTCAACCCGGTATATTCTCAGAGTCCCAAAGTCAGCCATTGTAATTCACAGATTTTTATTCCACAAAATTTTATTGAGAGCCTACTATGTGCCCTTAGAGTTGGTGCCTACTTTAGCATTTGCAGTCTAGTAGAGAAGATGGGCACATTAAAAAGTAATTAGAAGCCTGGCCCAGTGGTTCATGCCTGTGATCCCAGCACTCAGAAGGTGGAGGCAGGATGATGGTGAATTCAAGGCCAACCTGGGCAACATAGTGAAATTCTGTCTCAGGAAGAAAAATAGAAAGTAACTAGAACAAAATATGAGTATTGTATACCCTCTCTCCATTCAACAGGTATTGAAAGCCATCATATCGTAGATAATAGAAGTTATGGAAAGTATGGATGAGTGAATAGTGTTATGGAAACATTTGGAAGCAACTGCTTTTGTGGAGTAAGGGAGGTATTCTCATCACTATTGCTTTTATTTATTTGTTTATTTATGCTCTTATTTATTTTTGGTGTTTTGAGAGAGAGTTTCACTATGCAAACCAGGCTAGCCTAGAACTCGCTATATAGTTCAGGCTGGCCTCAAACTCACAATTATCTTGCCTCAGCTTACTGACTGCTGGGATTAGAGGCATACCCCACCCCCACTGGCTTCTATTGCTTTTAAATTCAATGATTCTGTGGGTGAGGAGCTCAGGCAGGGGACTGTAAGAATGGCTTATCTCTGCTCCTCAACATCTTGGAAGACACTACGGCTGAAAGTGGTGTCCTGGCTGGTGACTGAGGTCATCTGAAGCCTCCTTCAGTCACATGCCTGGTGTCTGGGCTGGGATGGCTTGAGGAATGGGCTCAGCTGAGAGTGATAACCCCATGTGGCCTCTAAGTGTGGTTGAGCTTCTCACATCATAGAAACTGGGGCCCAGAGGGAACATCTCCAAACAGTGTCTGTAGAGTTAGTGTTCAAATAGAATCAAGTGCAAGAATCTATAGACATGTATTCAAAGCATCACAGTTGGGAAGGGAAGAAAGAAAACTTGTTAGTTGTCTGATTAGTTTCCTTTTTTACCTTCCTAGTAATAGAATATGTGTGTTAGACAGATGTACTCCTTACTTTTCTCACCTCTGTGAAAAATACCTGATATAAACAACTCAAAGGAGGAAGGATTTACTTAGCTCATGTTTTCAGAGGATTCAGTCCATGGCTACTTGGCCCCATGTGCTTGGGTAGAACATCATGGTGTCAGGAGCATGTGGTGGAGGCTATTCTTCACTTCTGGGCAGACAGGATGCAGAAAGAAGCATGGATACCAGTGCTTAGCTGGGCTTACCCCATTCCCCCTTTTATTCTGCCAAGGCCCCAGCCCATGGGATAATGCAGAGCACACTAGGTATAGGTCTTCTCCTATCAGTAAACCCTCTGTGGAAACACCCTCACGAACAAACCTGGAGGTATGCTGCACTAATTCTAGGCACCTCTCAATCCAGTCAAATTGACAATTAAGATTTGCCATCACATCATTAACTTAGTTCTTCTTCCTCTTTTTTTTTTTTTAAGCTACTTTTCTTAGCCTCCCTTAAAGATGCATGCCCACCAAGAGGTAAGGAGAAGTCATTGTTTAAGGTCTTACAAATGCTGGTGAGGATGCAGAGAAAAAAGAACACTTTACACTGCTGGTGGGACTGTAAATTAGTTCAACCACTTTGGAACTCAATATGGAGGTACCTTGGAAAACTAAGAATAGAACTGCCATGTAACCCAGCTATACCACTACTGGGAATATACCCAAAGGAATATAAGTTATCATAACACAGGGACATCTGCACTTTTATATTTAATGGAGCATTCTTCACAGTCTCAAGGATATGGAATCAACCAAGATGGCAACAGAGGAGTGGATATACTTGCAAAATGTTTTTGTTATTAGGTACCACCAAGTCATATCTGACTCCTAGTGATCTTTACAGGGTTTTCAATGACTGATTGTTTTAGAATGGGTTGCCACACCCTTCTCCCATTTTTATGGTGCTAGGGATTGAACCCAGGGCCTCAGAGGTCACAGAGTGGCACTTTACCAACTGAGTTAAACTCCAGCCCACTTGCATAATGGATATAGCAAATCACTTATTACTCTGTACCTCACTAACATTTATATACTTTTTAATAGGCCTTATGGAAAGTTCCTTAAAGAACCTTAAAGAAACTTTAAAGGGTATATACTCTTCCCTTCCTCACCTTCTTTATTTTTCCTGCCTGGAATGCAGAGGATATAGATGAAGTTACAATAGCCATTTTGAGATCATGAGGCAACATTGTAGATGAAAGCTGCACATGAAGGAGGATGGGGATGAAATATTAAAGAAAGACTGAGTGTTGGGAGATGATGTAGAGCCCATCTACCAGCCCTGACTGACTTCCCACTTTTTAATTTGAAATATTGAGAGAGTAAAATATTTTCTATTTTATTTGATGACCTCTGTCATCAAAATTGATCCCCGCTGACTCAGGGATGAGGAGTTCCAAAAAGGAAGAAGTGACCATTACATTTGTAAAGCAATAATTTCGCATGCATTTTCTGAAGTAAGTTGGAAGGTACTAGGCAAACAGTGCGAGAAAGTACGTTGCATGTAGGAGGGCAGTGCAGCTAAAATGGGAACCATGAGGGAAGTGGGGGGAAGTTCATGGTAAAGGCATTTTTGCCTTGAAAAACAAGATGCATTAGAGTGACTTGCCAGAGGTTACTTGCAAGTTATATTTGATGATTCCAGGGATAAAAAGAATGGAACTTGCAGGACATTGATAGAGGTAGGGTGGCATGTACACACTTCACAATAAGTTACTATCACCTTATTTTGCATCCCAGATAGTGAATAGGTACAGAAAAACTAGAAATAACCATGTCTGGGTCAAGAACTCCTTGGAGACTTTCAGTTGATTCTTCTTGTTAGGTGCAGTCGAGTCGGGTCTGATTCATAGTGACCCTATATGTACAATAGAACTAAACGTTCCCTGACCCTGTACCATGCCCAGCACTATGTCAGTGCTTCTCTGCCATTCATAAGGTTTTCAATGGCTGATTGTTTCAGGAGTAGGCTGCCACATCCTTCTCCCATTTTTGTGGTGCGGGGGATTGAACTCAGGGTCTCAGAGAGTATAGAGTGGCACTCTCTCAGCTGAGCTAAACCCCAGCCCTCTGCTGATTGTGGAGATGTCTATACCTCAGTTGGAAGGATGAAGCACCTTCATTCTGTGATTATGTTAATTATATTATTCTCTATCTTAGATTTAGAATGAAGTGATAGGATATGGTTACCTCAAGTGCTGGGAAATGAAGCCTATGTATGTTGTAAGGGATTAATCTGCACCTTTTCATTACTGATAAAATCAATGAAAGATTAATGCTCTTGGGCCAATGTTTCACTCTGACTTCAAGTTCTCCAAAATGAAATGATTTGCCTTTAGAACCTCCAAGACGGTTTTATGGACAACCTCCTCTTCCTTCTCTTCCTCCTCCTCCTCCCCCTGTATTTGGGGCTTGAAAAACCTAGGCCTTCACCCATGCTTTGCCAGTGCTCTACCAGTGAATTTCACCCCCAGTCCCTTTTTAATTTTTTTTTTTATTTTTATTTTTTTTATCTTAAGACGGTGTCTTGCTAAATTATGCAAGCTACCTCTGGCCTTAAACTTGCGATCTTCCTTCCCCCTCCTCTTGAGTCTCAGGGGTTATAGGCATGCACCACCAAGCTGGCCTGTGATTTTCTTTTTAATAGGGTCTTAATAGGTAGCCTGGGGCTGAGATTTAGCTCAGTTGGTAGAGAACTGCTCTGCCGTCTCTGAGGTCCCGAGTTCAATTTCTAGCACCACAAAAATGGGAGAAGGACGTGGAAATCCACTCCAGAGCCAATTCTGAAACAACCAGCCATTCAAAACCCTATAAATGTCCCTATGAGTAGGACACAGCTCCACAGCACCTAAGAACAACAACAAATAGGTAGCCCAGGCTGGCCTCAAACTTATGATCCTTCTGCCTCAGCCTTCAGAGTACTCCTATTACGTGTATGCACACCCATGCCTGGCTAATGGGTCTGTGATTTCTAAAATCCAGTAGGAAATTATTTTAACATATAGAAAAACCTAGAAAAGAAAGGATGAGCCAAACTCTGTTCACCTGGTTTCTGAACACACCTCCAGCTCTCACCTTTGGCCTCTCTTCTGTGAAAGAATAAAGAGTGATAATAAGCAGCATAGGCTCATGTGAGGTGGCTCCCTGATTCTGGGCTAGTAACTTAATCTCTGTGCTTCAACTTTTTTGATACAAAATGGTGATGAACTATAGGTACTTCAGAGAGTTCTTGTGAAGTTTAAGCCTTGAAAAGTGCTGAGAACAGTATTTGTAACATAGTGAGGAAAGAAAACCTAATTAAACCACATCAGGCCCTGCCTCCTTTAAGAGTTTACACTCTTCACTCCCCTGATCAAAGAATAGGACTGCACTTCCTTATCTAAGGAATGCCAGGAGCTCCTCTCTCTGAACACAGGCGCTGCAGTAAATCACCCCATGGATGCAGCCCCTGATGTCTAAAAATTGTTTCTTTAAAGATTTTATAATCAAGGACATCCTGCTTTCTGCTTAGATTGCTCCCTAACACCTGCAGACTGTTTAAAGTAACCAATCAAAGAGAAACATACAGGATTCCCCCCCCCCCAACTTGCCTACTAACCTGTAAACCCTATTTACAGGACAGGAGAGAATAACTCAGGAAGCACAGCTATTTTGGGACCAGAGCCCACTGCCTCTCTGCTGGCAGTGAAGCCCCTTCCTCTAATTAATGCTAGTATTTGGGTGATTCTTTCTCTCTGATGGGCCTTGCTTCCTGCTACTATAGAATTCAATATATGTCAGTTGTTACAAGTGCTGATTTTCAAAATGTGTCTATAACTCTTTGAACATTATAGCTCCTTTAGGGAGACATGTTGGGTTTTGGTTGTGTTTTGTTTTGTTTTTGGCATGATGTTAGACTAATGTTATCCACATAATTGGTGCTCAGCAAATACCTGCCCATAGAGTTGTTTGACTTTAACACACCTTTTTGAGGTGCTATTTTGAGATATGGTTTGTCCCCAAACATTTGTATGTTGGAAGCTTGGCCTCCAGTGTTATGGTTTAAAAGGTGGTCGGGGCCCAGTAGGAGGTCCTGAGGTCATTGCAGGCATGCCCTCAGAAGGGAATAAGGTGGTCCAGATGGGATCTGGACTGCTCCCCAGCCTCTTTGGCTTCCTGTCTGGCAGTGTGTTCTCTTCCTTTCAAATACACCTGCTATTGTGAGATCATCCCCCATGATACCCTCACCAGAGCCAAGTTGAAGCCAGCGCCAATCCCTTGAACCTCCCTGAATATGGGTCAAATATATCTTTTTTCCTTAAAAAGTTACCAAGCTTCAGATATTTCATTATAGTAATAGAAAACAGACTAATATCCAAGGAATTGGTTCAAGCATAAAGTTGGAGTGGAGCAATCCTAGGGAGAAATTAGTATTTGTTTTGGTTTTAATATTTTATAGTATGTATTCATGAACCAGAAATCCATTCTGGTTTATTTATGACTCATTTTGTCCTTCAAATTTTGGGAACAAAACTTGATTTAAGTGTCTTTTAGGAAATAAGGTAAGTAAGCAAATCCAATTTTCCCTCATGTTATTTAATGAGGGAATATTTGTCTAGAGAAGGCTCTCTTTGCAGCTAATGTTCTGATGCTATTCTCCACTCATTATTCCCTCTCCATCTATTCCTTAACAGTCTGCCCACCAAATCATCACTGAATTCCTACTATGTGCTAGGCAAAGGTTCATGATGCCACATAAGTGCATATATACATATCTCACACCCTTATGGAGTTTACAATCTAGTGAAAGAACCACAAAGAAGTGCAAAATTTTTACTACAAATGCTATAAAGAAAACAGCTATCATGAGAGGGTAAGGGTGAGGTGAATGTGAGCAATGTACAATGAAATACATATATGGAAATGTTATAATGAGATCCATTAAATTGTACATTAAAAAAATTATCAATAATGTCCTTGCAATTTACTTAATATAAATATTTTGGGGAAAAATTACCAATAAAAATTTTTAAAAGAAAAAAAAATAAGAAAAACAGCTAGATTCAGGTTTGGTGTCACATGCCTGTAGTAGGCCCAGCATTCAGGAAGCAGAGGGAGAAGGACTACCATATGTTCAAGACCAACCTGGGCTACAAAGTGAGTTTCAGGCCAGACTAGGCTACATAGCAAGACCCTGTCTCAATAAAAAAAAGAAAGAAAGAAAAGAGAGAGAGAAAGAAAGAAAGAAAGAAAGGAAGGAAGGAAGGAAGGAAGGAAGAAAATGAGAAAGGAAGGAAGGAGGGAAAAGAAAGAAAAAAAGAAAAAAGAAAGGAAAACAAAATCAGCTAGAGTGATGTGTTCCCAAGGAACATGTGTATATATGCATTACTTTTTGTGTGTGTTCACATATTTGTATGTTCACGTGTGTGTGTGTGTGTGTGCGTGTGTGTGCATGTGTGTATACTTCTTCTTGTTGTTAGGTGCTGTTGAGTCAGGTCCCACTCATAGCAAACCCTCATAGGCTTTTCAATGGCTGTTTTGGGATTGCTTTGGGAATGCACTGCCATGTGCTTCTCCTGTTTTTGTCAGGCTGCAGATCAAACTCAGGTCCTCAAAGAGTGCAGAGCAGCACTCTACCAACTGAGCTAAACCCAAGCTCAATATATACATACATACATACATACATATATATATATATATATATATATATATATATGGAGAGAGGGAGAGAGAGGGGGAGAGAGAGAGAGAGAGAGAGAGAGGCGCACAAATGTCTTGCTTGTGTTTTTCAGTTTGGAGTATCATGAATTTTATTAACAGTTACAATCTAAACCAAACTGCTACTTTTATGTAACACTGACATGAAAATAGCCAATCACCTTTTCTTTGTGCAGATCTCATCCCTCACTCCTTGCCACATTTTCGAAATCAGTGGCCTTTGTTGACTAACAGTAGCTGTGTTGAAGGCTTGAGGACTCCCAACAACACTGAGCCAGGAGCTGCTATCATCACTGTCTCCAGAAGAGGGACTGAGGCCAGGCGAATTCAGCACCTTGTCCAAGTCAGCCAGGGTGGATTGTGGCTCTATCTCTACATCAGACATAGGAAGGAAATGGAGCCCTTAGCAGCTGGCCGTGTGCAGGCATATGTACTATATGGAGATGCAGGGAGCAAGGATGCAGGACAGTTCAATGGGTCACACAGAAAGCAGGCATGCAAGGAGCCCTAGAGGGCTATAGTCTCATTGGCACTGCCTAGTTCCACTGCTCAAGTCTCCAACAGCCTTTTTAGTTCCGATGTTCTTTCACCTCAGTCCCTTCTCAAACTGCCAGGCTTAAATTGCCCAGTGTCTTCTGGGTACTTCCACCATTTGGTGTCCAGCCCTTCCTACTCATTAAGTGCAAAGTCCTGACCCCCCCTTCACCCCCCCCAACTCCTCTTTCCTTTCTATTCTCTTAGCTCCATTTGCAACCCAACTTTCAGATCCATCTCCAACTTCTTCCACCCTCAACATGGAGTTGCTCCAAGGTGAGTCGACTGTGTCCCCCAAACATTTTTGACTCCAAGGCTGTTTAATTCTGCAGCTCTGGTCTGAGGATTGTGTTTCCAAAGTCCCCTGTGAGATGTGTCTGTCTGCACACACACTCCTCAAAATCTAGGTCCCTCCACAACAACCTGTACATTTGCCCCCATGCCTCTCAGTTTAAGTGTTGAGGATCATTTGTGTTCCTGACATGTGACTCCAGCCACACTGAAGGCCCCAAGGGATTTATGGGACTGAGAGTTGGGTTGAGTTTCTCCTCTGGGGATAGATCCTGGTGTCAGCATGCACTTCTCTTTGAAAATTGAACTTGGCAATTCCTCAAAAGCACTTGGACTCTCCCCAGTGCTATGCTCCTAGGCCCTCCAAAGAAGCAGCTTTCCCAACTGTCCTGAAATAATCTATGAAGGAAGCCAGCTGCTCAGAGAATCAAGGCCAACTTTTGCAGGGCCTGTGCCAGGTTATTTTTCTGTGCCATGCATGTTTCAGGCTGTATGGATCATGTTGGGGGAAGGCTGCATGTATGTGCCCCCATGTGTGGGCAGGTGGTATCTAAATTGCCCAGCGCAGGGGATTGGGGACAAGAATATCCAGCCAAAGAAAGGGATGAGACTCCTAAATGTTTCTAGTAATTGGGACACTTAGGAAAGGACTAGGTTTAACAGGAAACTAATTTCCATATTTGCATCAAATAGTAATGACCACCAACATTTGCCAAAAACTTAATGGGCTTAAAAGCATCATACATTTGGAACCTTAGTCCTTATAAAAATAGAAAAAGTCCAGAGGAAGCTGTTATGCCACCACATGCCTGTTCTTCAGAGTATTTGTCACAATGACAATTGCGCATTTCTCTTCAGGTTTTTGTTTTTTAGGTAGTTCTCTTCCCTATTAAACTGTAAGAACCATGAGGACAAAACCTTGTGTTTATTCACTCACCAGTCTATGCCCAGCACCTACAACAACACTGCAGCCAAGTGCTCAATGAATCTTGAGTGCATGAAGGAATTCAGTAAGTAAATGAATGACTGCGTGAAGGAGGAAGCAATGCTATGAGGACAGCCAGAGCAAAACATTATCTTGGTAAAACACACTCCAGGCAAATATACTCCAGGACTTATATTTTTTAATGAAGGGAGAGCATTTTCATATAATTGTTAGTTAATTTTTAATGTATACTGAATATACCAACTTTTTTTTTTTTTAATTAGGGATTCTGAGGAAGTGGCAAAGAAATGTACAGGGAAGTCCTTATCCTCTTTTCCCTCTCTCCCCCAATGTTGAAATCTTGCATAAAAACAGATTTTAAGACCTGTGTTTTAGAAGATGCAATGAGCCATACCTAATAAAGCAACCCATCTCTCTTCACCATGAGGCTCAAGAACTCAGCCTGAAAAAGTCCCTGCCATGATCTGGAAGCTCTCTTGTCCCTGAAGTGAATATAGAGACCAATTGCCAGGAGGCCGGCAGGGCTCCCCCAGGCTCACCTGGACCTGGCCCCAGAAGCACACATACCTGCTCCTCTTGGCACCCGCCAGGGTCTCCTGTCCCTACCCTAGGACTGAGCCATGTCTCAGGTTTGATTTTACCACTTTCCTGTGGTTACAGAGTCTGAGATGTTCACTCTCAGGGCTCATTAGCAATAACAGGGAGTAAACCTGACCTTTTCTCCCCTTTGTGAATAGTACTTACTGGAATGGAAAACTACATCTCCAGAGGATGGTATGTGGTGCACGGGATTTCCTTCCCCAGGCAATGTATGTTCTTACCACCAAACCAACATTGAACAAGTCAGAATCCCAGCATGTTTTTCTTCTGCAGTGTACCCAGGGTGCCCTAAGCAAGGTTGGCAGACCATCTGTTCCATCTGCCACTCTTTAATGTTGTGGGAATTAAATGCTCTTTCCTCCAGCCAAAGCAAGTACTCCTGGTAGATGGGAATGCAGCTTGAAGATGAGTTGGAAATGACTGACTTCTTTGAATCTCAGTGTCATATTTGTCACCTTTGCACCCATCCCAAGTTGTTACAATTGTTCATTTGTCCCCTACACACTTCCCCAAAGAAACTGGAAGGTGATAGCAGTGATGGGGCTTCAAATAGTTCTCTGAATGTGTGTGGATTCAGGGAGGAAGGAATTAAATCTCTATGGAATGCCATTTTTGATTTGCTTTGAATACAGTTTGAAATGATGACTTGCCTGTCCTCATGAGCCAGTTAACCCAGGCATATTAGGGCCAGTCTTACCCATGTCTCATTCTCTCTTAGTGTCATCTTGGCATTGTTTAGGAAGCCGAACAGGCATGATTTGTTTTCTGATAAGATTTTCCTCCTCTGCCTCCCCACATCTGCTTCTGGGTTAGAGTGCAAAGAAAGGAACCAACTGCAGAGGCACAGGGAGAGAATTTTGCGCCCCTGCAATGCTGATGTGTGTGGGCCTTTATGGGTAGCTGAAACTACTAATAAATTATACATATAGACAATTTGCTATTCTGTATACCCAGGGTCTATCTGATCTTTGTTATTTCCCAGAAGGGGCTTTAATTTTTTTTTCTGTTCTGCTTTGTCTTAAATTATCTGCTTTGATTGTCCACATGATGATCAAACTAATCAGACAATTCCCCATGTCTTTGGTACTAGTTATATACACACAGTGCGCTGACTTCAGACTTTTAAAAGGAAATGAGGTCTGGGTGCAGTGGTGCATGCCTGTAATCCCAGTGACTCGAGAGGCAGAAGCAGGAGGCTCATGAGTTCAAGGCCAGAGGCAGCCTGCATAATTTAGCAAGAACTTGTCTCAAGATAAAAAATTAAAAATGGACTGGGAGTATAGCTCAGTGGCAGAGAACTTCCAAAGTATGTGGGAGGCCCGGTGTTCAGCCTCCAAGTAGCATTAAAAAAAAGAGGAAATGGAAACTTCTTTCTGGATTATTTGAGAGTTTTTAAATAATAAAAAGTACCATCTTCCACTTCATTTATTTTATTTGTGTCTATTGGGATATTCTGGGATATTTCTGAATCTTTGCCGCAGGCATCCTGCTAGGATTATAAAACCACAAAAATTGACAAGCTGCATAATTCAGGTTTGCCTGTATGTGTGATTAGTCCAGAAACTTCTCATGCAGATAACAAAATACGAAAAGTGACAATTAGAAATTCTTTAGGCTAAGGAAAAAAAAAAAAAAAAACATGTCAAGTTATTTTATGAAACAATACTAGGTTATATTATTTGGAGCTTTTTTTATTCCAAAAATAATGTTGCCCACCTACCATGGTGAACTTCTACAAACAAATGCTTTCATGATGGGCCTTTGGCTGCCAGGGAACGCAGTATCCTGACAGCATAGTTAGTATGTCTCTTTCTTATGCCTTCTATCATCTCATTTCTTATTTCTGAAAATTTGTTGCTCAGTCCATTCTGTACATTTTATTCCCGATTTATTAAGCACATTTAGATTGATCAACCTTACTCTAGGTTCCATGAAGTTAAGAGAACATGAAAAAATAAAATACCCAGCTCTGTCTCCCAAGGTACTTATTTATTTACCGTAGACCAAGTTGAACAAATATATTTCCACTATAAAGGGAATTCTTTTATAAGGCCACTATGTTAATTGCAAAATGTGTTGGATGATACTCTCAACATTAGCCCTATAATATGGCACTCCCATTAACCAGTGAAAATGACTGATACAAATGAATAACACTGATAATGATTTGGGTTTGAGCAATTTCTTATGCAGCATGAGCTATGACAGATTATTTTCTTTGATGCAAGAAATGAAACAGCAGTTTCCTTTTTTATCTTGATGGTGATGACTAAGGTCTGCTGTAGATAATGGATCCAGTCTTCATGGATATCCTGCAGCTAAGTTGATAGTGCAGTAATCTGATGATGGGTTTCTGCTGCTGTTTGTCTCCAGTGAGGGGATCATTCCTTCCCAAAGCTGCATATAAAACACCCTCTTTTCCTATTTCCGTTTGGTGCATCATGTCCTTACTCTCTTCGAGGTGACTAGCACTAGGATTAAATCTAGATAGCTAATTTGAAGGGCCTGAGATGTGTCCAGATCCAAAGCTCTGAAGTTTTCCCTTGTGGTGGTGGTGGTGGTGTTATTGTTAGGTGCCTTCGAGTCGGGTCTGATTCATAGCAACCCTCAGAAGGTTTTCAATGACTAATTGTTTCAGGATTGCTTCAGGAGTGGAATGCCACATCCTTCTTTCATTTCTGTAGTGCTGGGGATCCAATCTGCATCCTCAGAGTACAGAGCAGCACTCCACCAATGGAGCTAAACCCAGCCATCACTGTATACTTCAGCCAAATATTATTGGAACTTTCTTTTTCTTCTCTGTAGCAGTCAATGTGTTCATGCTGTGCAGCAGCAGAAGAAAAGTGTTTATTTCCATATTTATTTTGTGTATCACTTCACCTCCAAGTTATTGATCATTTAAAGTGAGCTATTTGGTATTCTTCTTTAAAAGTGCTGAATTAGTTTGCTGTTCCTATCCAATACAAACTCTCAATATGAGGAGGTGGACCAGGATGTTAAAAACAAAATCAAAAGATGTTTTCTATGCTAATATAGGCAGCTTTATTGAGATATAATTCATAGGTTATGCTATTTAGCCATTCAATGTGCATAATTCAATGTTTTTTAGTATATTAATAGAATTGTGCAACCTTCACTGCTACATACTTCTAGAACATCTTTATCACCCCCAAAAGAAACACTGTGCCCATTAGTAGTCATTCCAATTCTTTACTTCCCCAAGTGCCTGGAAACCGCTTGTCTGATTTTTCAATATATGGATTTGGGTATTCAGCATATTTCCTATAAATGAAATTATATTCTATATGCTTTTTTGTGTCTGGCCACGTTCCCTCCACACAGTTTTTCAAGGCTCATTTATATTACTGCATGCATGAGTACTTTGTTTCTTTTTATTACCAAGCAGTATTCCACTGTATGGATGCACACATTTTGTTTATTCTTTCATCCACTATGGGCATTTAGGTTGTTTCCATTTTTCAGATATTACTAGATAAAGCTGCTATCAATGTTTGTATGTTTGAGTAGACATGTTTTTGTAATCAGTTTCCAGGGTTTTATTTTTTCTTAACATTTAGTTTCACCACAGCTCCATGCTGCTGAGTGCCTCTTTAATCTATTTCTCTGTCTCATTGTTTAGCTTGTCCTGTTGTGATAAATGCTATCTCCAACCTCTCTCCTCTCAACCTCTCAACCTCTGGGGTTGCCTCTCTCCAACCCCAGGTACCCCCAGTAATGCTGTGATGAAAATCTTTTTTCATATTTTCTCAAAGACCAGTCCCAGAATTTTTCTGGGATATTTGGGAGAGGAATTTCTGCCTCTATGACTTAAACAGGTTTAATTGCATGAAACAACATCAGTTTATTTTTCAAACAGGCTGAGAGAGTTTACATTCCCAAGAGCCATGCATGGAAGTTCTTGGAAAACCCACATTTTTCCCAAAACTTACCTTGAAAAAAATGAATTTTTTAGTTTTGCTAAACTTGCTTTGCTATTTCTCTGATTTCTAGCAAGGTTGAGGGTTTTGTCTATATTTCTTTGCATATATTTCAGTATATGAAATATATATTCATATTCTTCACCTGTTTTTCAGTTGGATTTTTTGATTTCCCCTGTTTATTTGTAAGAGTTTGTGGTTGATTAAATATTAATCCCTTCCAAGTTTTAGATATTGCAAACATTTTTCCAGGTGGAAAAATATATTAGTATACATAAATATATTTTAGTCTTGTAGAGCTAATAGAGTAAAAGGTTGACAGTGGCCTATGCATATTGCAACTTGAGAATGTTTAGGAAACATTTTATAGATATGGAAAATTAGAGTGTCTCTCCAGTTAGACTGAAAGGAACCTGGATTCTGATGATGGCAGCTGTTTATTTCCCTAATTTCTTGGTTCAGTATTCAGTGAGCTCTCCTCATTGGTTTTCTTTCCACACTTCTCTTCCCTTTCTTCGGTAGCAACTTTATAAATGAACCGAAATTACTGGGTTTAAAAACATCAATGGGATCCATTAGGATGACAATTTTAAAAAAGAAAGAAAACAGAAAGTAACAAATCTTGGAAAATCTTGGAGAGGTTATGGAGAAAGTAGAATCCTTATGCATTTCTGGCAGGAATATAAATGATGTGGCTGCAATTGAAAAACAGTATTGTGATCCCTCAAACAATGCAACATAGCATTGCCATAACACAGGAATCCCACTCCAGGTAGATACCCAATAGAACTGAAAGCAGAAACTTGAACTGATGTTTGTACACCAATGTTCATAGCAACCTTATGCACAATAGCCAAAAAGTGGAAACAAAGCAAACACTCACCAGATGACAAATGGATACACATAACAGTGTATATACACATAAGAAATATTATTCAATCATAAAAAGGAATGAGGATCTGGCACATGCTATAACATGGATAAACTTTGAGGACATGCTTCATGAACAACAACCACAAAAGACAAATACTTCATGATTCCACTTATATGAGGTGTCTAGAGTAGTTACATTAATAGAGACAGAAAGTAGAAGTATGGTTGCCAGCAGGAGGGGAAAATAAATATTTAGTATTTAGTGGGCATAGAATTTCAGTTTGGGAAGAAGAGGAAGGTCTAGATGTGGATAGTGGTAATGTATGTAATGCCAGTGAACTGTGCATTTAAAATGGTTAAGTGGTGGATTTTATATTTTACTGCAATTAAGAAAACACTAATGGACAAGTTGATGGCTGCATATATTTTCATCCACATAGGGAGGCAAATTAAAGATACTTTGATTCTAGCAGAAGCCCAAGGCCACAGTATCCTCTACTGCTTGTATGGAGGTGTAGGAGGCAGACATGAAGCCTGCTGCTTGGAAAGTCCTTTGGATAGAAAAGAACACATGCAGTGTAGAGCTAGTATTCTGATACCTGAAAATCAGAACAGGCCTGGTGACAGGCTACGGGGTTGGGGCCAGGACATCTGTGACATGTCTTCCTGGGTTAGCAGAGGGTAAAAGTGAGAGAGAAGATACCAAGGGCCCTTCCAATACATTCTCTGTGGCTTGGCCATGTGAGCCCATGGGTCTGAGCATGACTTGGTGACGGATAAGAAAGACACCAAGGAACCCTAACTCCTTTGACATTAAGCATATCCATAATTTATCTAAACAAACCCTTGCTCCCAGTGCATCCACATGCCCATCTCATTTCCCTTGACCCGTGTGCTTATAGGGGGTCTTGGTTACTTGTAAGTGGCTACTTGTAAATTCCTCCGATGTGCCTGGGTCTGGGCTGGCAGACAGCCCTCCATAGATAAATGGGTGGATGCAGCAACATGATTTTCAAAAGGCAATGTACCGGGGGATAAGTAAGACCCAGAAAAGTCATTTCCTCTGGAAAGAGTTCAAGGAGATTGGAGGCTGACTGTGGTGATGAACTGATCTATAATTGTGACAGGCTAATATTGTTCCTTGGTGCTGCAACAGGCTTCAAGCATGAAAGAGCTCAGGAAACAATCTCTTTAAAAAAGATGAAGCACAGATAATGGTTTTATTTTGTCTGAACCAAATAGGAAATCACATTCTAAACCCTTTCAATCACTTGGCGATGTCATTACCCCACTCCATCAAGGCTGCTCATAACCTCTGACAGCCACGAGAAGACCTCCCTGATGCCATTTATTTCAGGGAAATGGATATATCAGCCATTTGTGTGACCTCAGAGAGGAAACATTTGCAAGCTGAGAAATATCCACAGGAGCTGTACCTCTGGGTGGCTGTGTGTGGGAGTGAAGTTGACACTTGGTTGCTGGAATTAGATCTCTTTTTGAAAATAGATGTATGGGAGAAAATGCCAGCCCCCTCTCCCACCTCCCCCTTCTGTGCTCAGGTTCTGTCTGGTTCTATCATAAATCTTTCTATATATAATCAGCAAAGAAAGAAATGGGACTACGTGCTCACTCTGGAACTGATTAGCATCTGATGTTTGTTATGTAGACTTCAGAATCCTAACACCCGGAGATCCTGTTCGGTGTTGCCCCTGTGTTGGACCATCTGATATTGAGAAACCCTGCAAAAACCCTGCCTGTACAGACCCCAGGAAACTGATGATGATGTATCAGGCAAACTTCCCTTCCTATTTTCTCATTCCATTACTATTATTTATTTAAGTTTCTAAATGCAAAATCACACCCATACCCACGTCCAATATGAGGGAAGCAAAATTGTGAAACTTTGGACCTCCACAGTTCTCTCTGTATTTTTGTTTGTTTGTTTATTTTGCTTTGTTTGTTTGTGGTGTTTGGAATCAACCCCTAGCAATACACATGCTAGGCAAGTGCTTTACCACTGAGCTACATCCCCAGCCCACAGTTTTCTCCATAAAAAGTAGGAACATCTCTAAGAGGAGGTTCTAGATCCAGAGTTTGAGGACTAACACATTCAAAAAGACACATAAGATGCTCCTCCTGCTCTTAAGGAAGAAGTGGGAAAGCCAATATACAGGTGGATAAAATAATGGAAAATGATTTGATCAGGTCCTAGGAACTGTGGATGTAAGACAAATAAATTGAAGTTATCATTATATAAGCAGCATATACATCTGTATATTGTATAGATGCATATACACAAGTATGTGCATAATTTGTTTATGAACACACATATATGCACACCTGTACATATAGATCAGTATAGATATATCACTTAAGCCTGAAAAATCCTACAAGGTAGGTAATATTGCTTCTCTGAAGATGAAGTAACTAAAGTTTTATGATTTTAAACTGCTTACCCAAGGACATTCAAAGTGAGATTTCAACTCAATGCCAGTATGCACCCTCTTCCTTCAAGTGATGAGAGCCTGCCTTTCAGGAATCACTATTTTCCACATTGCATAGCCTGCCAGTCATAGGGGTAGACCCTCTTCCACCCAAAGGGCAAATAGGTGACCTAAGTCAGGCCAAATCATCTCTCTCTACCCTGAGAATTGGAATCTTGAAAAGAGTGGCATGATAGTGGTCAGAGACAATTCATTTCAGTGATTGTCGCCAAGAGAACCTGTCCTGTTGTTTCCTGACTTCCAAATCCCCATGGCTTCTCTGGACCATATTCTTCCTGAAGGCTGATCCTTCAGATTGCTCCTCCCATGAGTTCCCCTGTAAATTTCCAATAAATTCCCTTTTGCTCAAGTACACGTGCCCAGATCCTCTCTCTAGGACAGGGACATTCATTTTCCTGCTGCCAGCAGATGATGCTTCTTAGCCAATTTCATCTCATTCTCAGGAGTTGCCCTCAGCTGCACAGACCTTTCCCATCTAACTTCAGGCCATCTTCCTGGAAACAGCCTCCTAGGGTGCAGTCCCATTGCCTCCATTTGGATAACCCTGAAGGGATATCCCAGGTTCAGAGCTCCCCCAGGGATCCAATGAGCCCTCTATTGCAATTCTGTCATAGTTCAACATCTCTGGCCTTCCTTTACTCCCTCCTCAATACCTCTTGCTTCCCTATATGTGTTGCAAACAGCTTTCAATAGCAGCAGAGTTCAACAAACATGAGCCGAGATGGTATGTCGTCATTGTTAGGTGTTGTCGAGTCTGGTCTGACTTATACTAACTGTATATACAATAGAACTCCTCAACTCTGCACGAGGCACATAATCCTTTTTATATTTAATCCCACTGTTGTAGCCATTGGGTCAATCCATCTAGTTGAGGGTCATCCTTTTTTTCATTGACCCACCACTCTCCCAAACATGATGCCCTTCTCCAGGGATTGATCCCTCCTGAGTACATGTCCAAATTATGTAAGATGAAGTCTAGCCATCCTGGCTTCCAAGCAGCACTCTGGTTGCATTTCTTTTAGGATGGATCTGTTGGTTCTTTTGGCAGAACATGCTATATTCAATATTCATCTCCAGCACCATAATTCAAAAGCATCAATTCTTTTCCTGTCTCCCTTATTCAACGTCCAGCAATCACAAGAATATAATGCGACTGAAAATACCATAGCATGAGTCAGGTGCACATTCATATTCAGTGTGACATGTTTACTTCTCAACACTTTCAAGAGGTCTTTTGCAACATCTTTTCCCAATCCAATGCATCTTTTAATTTCTTGAGTGCTGCTACTATGTGTGTTCATTGTAGAGCAAAGTAAAGCAAAATCTTATACAACATACAACCTCAACCTTCTCTCCATTTATCATAAAGTTGCTTACTGACCCAGTTGTAAGGATTTGTGCTTTGTTGATATTGAGATGCAATGCATACTGAAGGCTATGTTCTTTGATCTTCATCAGTAAATGTTTCAAATCCTCTACATTTTCAGCAAGTAAATTTGTGTCATCTCCATAATGCAGATTGTTAATGACTCTTCCCCCAATCCTGATGCCACATTCTTCTTTACAAAGTCCACTTTCTCAGATTATTCTCTCAGCATAGAGATTGAAGAAGTACTGTGAATGGATACAGCTCTGACACATACCTTTCTTGACTTTAAATGAGGCAATGATTCCTTGTTCTGTGTGAATGACTGCCTCCTGATCTATATACAGATTCCTCATGAATACAATTGAATGCTCTGGTTCTCTCATTCTTTGCATTGTTATCCATAATTTGTTGTGATCCACATACTCAAATGTCTTTGCATAGTCAATGAAACATAGATAGACATCTTCCTGGTATTATCTGCTTTTGGCTAACATCCATGTGACATCAGCAAGGATGTCCCTGGTTCCATACCATCTTCTGAATCTGTCTTGATTTTCTAGCAGTTCCCTGTCAATATACTACTACAAGTACTTTTGAAAGATCTTCAGCAAAATTTTACTTGTGTGGGATATTAACGATATTGTTCAGTAATTTTCTCATTCAGTTAGATCCCCTTTCTTGGGAATAAGCACAAATATGGATCTCTTCCAGTCCAAAGACCAAAGACTTTTAATTGATTCAGGTATGTGTACCTATGTATTATTAGCCAGGGGCTGTTATATCAAAGTACCACAGACTAGGTAGTTTGAAAAATAGAAATTAATTTGTCTATAATTATACAGAATGGAAATGTCAGATCAAGGCATCAGCAGGATTGATTTCCTTTGAGGTCTCTCCTTGGCTTAAAATTAGCTACCTTCTCTCTGTCCTCATATGTTCTTGCCTCTGTATATGTCTGAGTCCCAATTTGTTCTTCTTATAAGGACACCCATCATATTGGCTTAAGGCCCATGCTCCTGGCCTCATTTTACTTCTTTAAATACTGTATTTCTAAATGCATTTATCCTCTGAAGTACTAGGGGTTTGGGCATCAAAATGTGAATGTGGGTGGGTACGCAATTCAGCCCAGCACAACCTCCAAAGGCTGAATTCCTTCCATGTGGCTTAGCATTATATGATTCAGTGTCTAGGCTATGATCGGATGAGTTTGAATGCTTGAATCTCTCAGTACTTAACTCTTTTCATTGGCAAATTGGATACACTGCAATAAGTGACTCTAAAAGTGCAATGAATAATGTCAATGGCAGTATAGGTAAATCAAATAGAAAGTGAAATTAAGATGCACACATTTAACTGAAAAAGAACTACTGCTTCCTTTCAAAGATGCAGCCAAGACATCAAATCAGTGAAGGAAGATGGATGATTCCATGGGGCCAGGATAACCAGAAGTCATGTTAAAATAAATCAAGTTGTAGACTCTTCATAATTATTATTACTGTGAAAAAGAAAACCATGAGAGAATTTATTTTATAATATTGCTCTGGGAAGTGTTTTCCTAAGAAAGTCACAAAACCCAGAAGTGATTTTTATAGAGAGATAAATTAAACTACATGAAAATAAATCACCATTAAAATCCTGAGTGATGTGCAGATGAGTAAGGGTGGAGAGGAAATGGGAACTGGTAAAGCCACACTGCTGAAGGCACTGACATATCTTCTTCTTCCTTCTCCTCTGGGCTGATCATCCAGCAGGTGTTTGACAGTGGCAGCATCTGAAGCCAAAGTGCTTGATGTGGCAGAGAAAACTGCATTCTTGCTTCAAGAAGGTATCCCCCATGTTGTCAGCATGTGTCTGTAGATTGGCCAACCCCTTGTTCCATCAGTAACTTATTCTGTCATTGATGGGTTCAAACAGCTCCCAGCTTTGTCTGTGGAGGCTGATTCTACCTTCCCATCTGCGGCAAAGATCGAGGCCTTTTTGCCTGATTTGTAGGCTGGGGTTTAGCTCAGTGGGTAGAACATTTCTGTGCAGTCTCTGAGGACATGGGTTTGATTCCCAGCACCACAAAACAGGAAAAGGACATGGCAATCCACTCCTGAAGCAATCCCCCAAAATTTAGCCATTGAAACTCCTATGAGGGTCGCTATGAGTCTGACCCAACTTGACGGCACACAACAACATCTGCATTTGTGGTTGCTGCCACCATGGCTGTTCCATCTGCTCTGCCACAGCAAAGGCCTAAGCAAAGAAAAAGTTGAAGGAGTTGGATGAGAGGTAAGATTTGGTTTCTTTGACCAATAACCAAAAAGCAACTTACTCAGCTGGCTTTACTTGTGAAACATGGAAATAAATAATTCTTTACAAAAACAGAAATCTATCTCGGTACACTGGTAGGCACCTGTAGTTCCAGCTACTTGGGAGGTTGAGGCAGGAGGATCGTTTCAATATACAAGTTCAAGACTAGCCTGGGCAATACAGTAAGATCCTGATAAAACAAAGCAAAACAAAACAAAACAAACAAATAAAGCCAGTAAATAAAACCCAGAAATCTTCATAGAAACAGAAATATAAAAAAAGCCAAAACTGTGGGGAAAAAAAATCATAATGACTACTACTGAAAATGCTAATTTCCCCAATTTACAATGTCTACAAAGTAAGAAGAAAGTCCAATGGACAAAGTGGTAGATGATGGAAAGTGTTTCAGAGATAAAAAATTCCAAATGTTTCCAAAACATTTGAAACATTATTCATCTTCACAGAAAATAAGAGAAAGTTCTACAAGTCCAATTAAGATCATTTGGGATGTCATATTTTTGCTGTCATATTGGTAAAGATCAGAAAGTGTGAACACACTTAGGACTCTTGAGGGTTTGGGAAACAGCACCCTCATACAATGTGGGCCAGGATGTCAACTGGTACCTTGTCAATGTGTTGTTGTTGTTGGGTGCCATTAAGTCAGGTCTGACTCATGGTGACCCTCATAGATTTTTTCAATGGCTGATTGTTTTAGGAGTGGATTACCACATCCTTCTGCCATTTTTGTGGTGCTGGAGATTGAATTCAGGTCTTTAGAAAATGTGTACAGCAGCACCCTACCAACTGAGGTAAATCTCAGCCCTTTGTCAATGTGAAGCAACTGGTAATAACCATGGAAATTAAAAAGCACACACTCTGTAACCCAGAAATTCTATAGATTCCCCACAGAATGTGAAAAGGCACATTCTCAAAGCTAATCTACTTCAGCATTGAATGTAAGAGCTAAAGTCCAGCAAAAACTCTGGGGCAGAAATTGCTCATTTAACTCCAATATCAATTCTCTCCTTCTTTCTTGATAGTAAACCCACATTGTTAATAGGCTCTCTGGATTGTGACTATATTTCTCATCCTCATTTACGTGTTTTGGAAAATAAGACATACCATATATTCTTGAATCTATTCCAAACCTTTTCAACAGTTTTATTGTTGTTTTTGTTGTTGTTGTTAGGTGCCATCAAGTCTAATCTGATTCATGGTGACTCTAAGTACAACAAAATGAAACACTACCCAACATTGTGCCATGCACAGATCTTTTTATGTTTGAGTCCATCATTGCAGCCACTATTTCTTCTGATTTTGAGTTGTGCCACATCAGGAAAAGGAGGTCCCAGGGGCTTTACTCCATTCCTATCATTAAGGCAGATTCTACTTTGAGGAGGCAACTCTACCCCAATCATTTCTTCAATGCTTTCCAGCCCGGGGGGCTCATTTTCCAGCACTCTATCTGACTGTGCTTCTCTGCTATTCACAGGGTTTTCAATGGCTAATTGTTTCAAGAGTGGGCTCCTGGGTCCTTCTCCATGGTCTGTCTTAGTCTGGAAGCTCAGCTGAAACCTGTCCACCATGGGTGGCCCTGTTGGTATCTGAAATACTGGTGGTGTAGCTTTCAGCATCACAGCAATATGCAAGCCTTTGCAGCATGACAAGCTGATAGCCTAATGGGGGTTCAACAGTTTTAGAGGGCTACAAAAGCAGATGCGTATCAAAATAGAATGCAGATTGGATTCATGGTGGAGAGGTGGTTGTCCACCACAAGTCCAATCCCACACAATTCTAACGCATATCTGCTTTTGTACCCCTCTAAAACTGTTGAAAGGGTGCTGATTAGGTTCAAAGAACACACACTAAATGAAAGCTGGGAAAAGCCTATCTTAGGAGGAAATGTCCTGGTCTTTCTTCAGGCTGGACTGCGGAGCTGAAGCATGGAGTTCAAGCAGTCATCTTCAAACACAAGGAAGAGTCTACATGCTAAAGATACAGGAACAATAATAAAAAAGAATCTTTAATCTCTCAGACTGCTGCTATCCACAACAGTCCTGAATTGCCTAACTCCACTCATCTTCTACTTGAAATAACTTCTCTACCTTGTTTTAATTACTGTCATTATTTTAGATCCTTTAAAAGAGTTTTTAAGTTGGGTATGATGGCTTGTAATTCCAGTGGCTTGGAGGCAGAGGCAAGATGATCCAAAGTTTGAGGCCAAAGGCACTCCGTGAAATTTAACAAGGCTCTGTCTGAAAATACAAACTAAGAAAAAAAGGGCTGGTTGTGTAGCTTAGTGTTAGAGTGCTCGCAAGGCATGTATGAGGCTCTGAGTTCAACCCCAGAGTATCAAAAAAAAAAAGTTTTTGGTAAAATAAATCATGGTACCTACATACCATTGAACATTACACAACCCTTAAAAAGAATGAGTCAATCTGGAAACAATCAGCCATTGAAAACCCTATGAGGGCTGCTATGAGTCAGTCCCGACTCAATGGAACCTAACAACAGCAAGAAACAACATCTGGCATGCTGTGGTTACATGCCATCAAGTCAGGTCTGACTGACTCATAGCAACCCTACCTACAACAGGACAAAACACTCCCCCAACTGTGCCATGCCCAGCACTACTGTCAGTGCTTCTCTGCTATTCATAGAGTTTTCAATGGTGAATTGTTTCAGTAGTGGGCTGCCAGCTCCTTCTCCCTAGCCTGCAGTACCTGGTATTCCCAGGTGGTCTCCCATCCAAGGACTAATTGGGCCAATCCTGCTTGGCTTCTGAGATCAGGTGACATCAGATGTCAGGGTGCCATGGCTGCAGACATTTGTCGGTATACTGAGATGAAATGCTTCACAAGAGTCATGATCCAAAATATGATGACTGTTTAAATTTTAAAAATTATTATAGTAAAAGACACATTGTCATTGTTGTTGTTAGATGCTGTGGAGTCAAGTCCGAATCATACCGACCCTCATATGGTTTTCAATGGATGATTGTTTCAGGATTGTTTTGGGAGTGGATTGCCATGTTCTTCTCCCATTTTTGTGGTGCTGGGGATCAAACCTGGGTCCTCAGAGAGTGCAGAGCAGCACTCTACCAAGTTAAACACCAGCCCCATACATTGTCATTAATCCTCCTCAAAATATTCCCTCTGGCTTTGAACACAATTATCCCATCACTCTTGCCACTTTATGAAGCAGTTCTGGAAGGTGTTTTTGTTGAGTGTCTTTAGTTGCACTCTTGTGGCTGCCTTAATGTCCTGAATGGATTTAACACATTTACCTTTCATGGTTATTTAGATTTGAGGAAGTTGCACACTGGCCAGATTCAGTGCATAAGGTAGGTGAGGACACACTGTAATGTTTATTTGACAGAAATTGCCATGCCAGAAGCATTGTTCATGATTCATGATTTAGGGTTTTCTCTCAACCATTGCTCCCAACAGGTTGACTGCACCCAACAAGTTGAAACTTGACACTCACTGTTAGTAAGGTTTGACACATTGCTTGCGGCTTCCTGTATTGAAGATCCCTGCTTTTCCATTGGATGACACTCAGCAGCAGGGTTCACCATATTTTTTTTTGGTCACACCTCATATATACAAGTATTTTACAAGAAACAAGCAAGTTTCAAGAGGATATATTTGCTTAGGCCTGTAGCCGTAGCCCTGTGGCATCTGATCCCGTCAGATCTCGGAAGCTAAGCAGGGTCTGACTTGGTTAGTACTTAGATGGGAGACTTCTTGGGAACACCAGGTGCCATAGGCTTGGGAGAAGGACCCAGCAACCCACTCCCAAGAAACAATCAGCCATTGAAAACCCTATGAATAGCAGAGAAGCAGTAACAATACCATTTCACCTGCTGCATGTAGGGTTGCTACGAGTGGGATACAAACTCAAGGGCACATGACAACGATACTTGCTTAATACCATTTATGCAAAGAATAAAAATATCTAGACTATATGTTTGTAAGTGCATAGACTATCTCTTCCTGGGATATTCCAGGAACTGGGGAAGAGAGTGGAAGGTAGCTTCTGTGTTTTGGCTCTTTTGGTTTTTTTTGGCACTTTTAAATTTATCTTGGCACAATCATCTCTTTTAAACAAAGAACAAAGTTCAAACAAAGATGTAGGTGAGTTGTCCGCCATGTTTCTCTGTTTAGGGATGGGGCAGAAAGATGCCAATAGTGGGGACTGCACAGGAGGAGGCACATAAATACCATTTAGGAGGTGGCATGTGTGTCTGGTCGCATTGCTAACAGCACATCATTGCGACCAGCAGGCAAGAGAGCCAGATGCAAATAAAAAAGGCATTAGCAATGAGGCCTAGAGAGCAGCTCAGGCCAGAGGGAATTTGACAAATCCAAGAGGACCAGGTTCTGACTGCAAGTGGCTCTGCTAGAAACAGAAAACTCAGCAGTGGTTACTTGTAGAGCATTACAGTGCATGTCTGTATATCTGAGGGCAAAGCAGAAAGTTTTGGAATTCTTTAGCAAGAGCTGAGTGTGATAATTTGCTTATTTTAATGAAGCATTTTTTCCCACCTTTCTGCAGCCAAGTAGTGTTTTTTGATAGGGACTTTTTTTTTTTTTTTCTTTTTGCAGTACTTGGGGTTGAACCCAGGGCCTCGTGCCTGCAGGCTTTGCAAGTGCTGGAGCACTGAGCTGCGCCCCCAGCCCATTTTTTTGTTTTGTTTTGTTTTACTTTTTGAGACAGGGTCTTGCTAAGTTATGCAGACTCCCTCTGGTCTCGAACTTGTGATCCTCCTGCCTCCGCCTCTCGAGCTGCTGGGATATCAGGCATGTGTCACCCTGCCAGGCGATAGGGACATTTTTGAAAATAGCAGCTGGAAGAATGTTTCATTTTATGGATACAGAAAAACACATTTAAGTGTGATTCCAGGAAGGTTGTGGAGTGTTTTAAAGACACCATAGTGCTGGGGTTTAGATCAATTGGTAGTGTGCTACTCTGTGTGCTCTGAGGCCCTGGGCTTGATCCCTAGCACCGCAAAAATGGGAGAAAGACCTGGCAGCCCATTCCCAAAACAATCTCAAAACAATCAGCCACTGAAAACCCTATGGATAGCAGGAAAGGCCTAACATAGTGCTGAGCATGGCACAGTATCGGGAAGTGTTTCCTTCTGTTGTACATAGGGTTGCTATGAATCAGACTTGACTGGATGACATCTAACAACAAAAACACAACAAAAGGATGTAAGAAGTTATAACCTTTAGGTGGAATCTATAGGGCAGCATCAAGTAAAGCAATGTGTAGGAACTCTGCCTTTAACAATCGGGCTAAGGAAATTTGTACCAATGCTGCTAGATATATAAACACTGATCAAAGTTGGACTGAATGAAGCAGAAGTAACTCCAGTTCAGATCATTTATATGAACGGCCCAATTAGTGTGAGCCAAGTTGCTCTCATGTAAATAGATTTTGTTTAAGGTTGATTTTATGTCTCCTCTGAAGGCAGCAATAAATCTTATGAACAAGTTCTGCTTCAAAAAATCTGTGCCACATGCCCAGTAAAATGGCTTAAAAAACTTGTAATGCCAAATGCCAGCAAGAATACAGAATAGCTGAAACTCTCATATATTGCTGGTGTGAATGCAAAATAGTACATCCAGTCTACTAAAGTTAAACATGCATGTAGCATAGACTAAGAAAGCCTACTTCCTAGGTGTTTACCAAAAATAAATGAAAACTTAGAGTCACATAACACTTTGAATGTGAACATTTATAGCGTTTTTTTTTTTTTTTCATACCTGACAAAAATTGGAAACAGCCGGGAGTGGTGGGGCACACCTGTAATCCCAGAAACTTGGGAGGTAGAGGTAGGAGAATTGCAAGTTCAAGGCCAGAAGCAGCCTGCGCAACTAAGTGAGACCCTATCTCAAGATAAAAGAGTTAAAAATGGGCTGGGTGTGAGGTTGAGTGGTAGAGCACTTGTAAAGCATTTGTGAGGCCCTGGGTTTAATCCCCAAGTACCACAAAAAAAAAAAAAAAAAAGAAAAGAAATAAATGTCCTTTGACTGGTGACTAGTAAGCAGACTAGTAAATAGACTGTTGTGTAATTAAAAACTGTTGATTAATGAAATAAATATTGGTGCATACAAAATGGATAAATCTCAAATATATTATACAAAGCCAAACCCAAACTTCAAAGACCACATATTATATGATTCCATTTATATAACATTCTAGAAAAGACAAAGTAGTAGAAAACAGAAAGCAAATTAGTGATTGCTGGGGGTTGAAGATAAAGGGAAGGATTTGCTACAAAGGGCCCAGGGGAGTTTTGGAGGACGATAATACCACTGCATATCTGCATTTGTCAAAATAGACAAAACTGCACACTAAAAGCTATGGCTATTACTCTATGAAAATTATGCCTTTATACATCTGACTTTTTAACTTTAATTAATTAATTAATTAATTAATTAATTTTATTGTGCTATGGATGGAACCCAGGGCCTTTTGCATGCTAGGCATGCTCTGTACGCTGAGCTACAACCCAGTCCTAGACCTGACTTTAAAAACCTGTACCTTGAGGGAGATTTCAGGGATGGTGGAAGCCCTTTGAATCTCTTCTGAGTGGTGATTACATGGTTATTACTACAGTTTGAGTAGGGTTTGTCCCCATCAAAACTAGTGTTGAGGCTTAATTCCTCAGGGCAGCAGTGTTAGAGGCAGGGCCAGTAGGATCTGATTGGGCATTGGGCCATGGGAGTGGAGCTTCATGAATAGATTAACCTGGTCCTGTAGGACCCAGTGAGCTCTCTCTGGTAGCGCTAGAGGAGTGAATTCCCACCCCAGAGAGTTGTTATATAGAACAAAGTCACCCATGTACGTTGTCTGTTTGGAATATGTCCACTTGTCCTGCCTTCTGCCGTGAGTTGAAGCAGCACTGAGGCCTCACCCACAGCTAGGTAGATACTGACTTTATGCTCCTGAATTTCCACTTTTCCAGAACTGTGAGGCAAAATAAACCTCTATTATTTAAATTATCCAGTTTCAGATATTCTGTTATAGCAACAGGACATGAACTAAGACCTCCCTCTCTCTCTCTCTCTCTCAAACAATTTATCCAGTTGTATGTTTAATTAAAAAGTAAAGAAGAGGAAAGAAGTCTAGGTATAGTTTAAGTGAGTGTGTGTGTGGGGGGGGAGATGATAGAAAAGAGAATTAAATGACTCTATAACTTTGTTGTGATATGACACCCTGAGTATGGCACTTGATAATGATGGCAGGAAGGAATGCTGTATATACCAAAGGCAAATATCACCAGTGTTATAGTCTTGCTTAAGGCTCACCTTTAATATTAATATGCGTTTGTGTGTGTGTGTTTTCCTTTCTATTTATTCAGTTTTGCTTCAGATAGCTGCTTTCCATTTCCAGTAATTTCTCCAACACACCTCTGGTGAGGAGGAGGAGCTGAAGAATGTCCGAACCCATCTGAGTTTAAATGCCATCTTTACTAACTAGAAGTTGTATGGCCTTTAGCAAATTTCCCCAGGTTTTTCACCTGGCAGATTTCTTCCTTGTGAATCACATGTGTATGTGAAAGTCTTGCTATCTTAGGGATCTTCCTGAGCATTACAATCTCTCAGCAATGACTGAGCATTTGAGCAATTTCCATAGCTTACTTTCTGGGGCAGAAACAGTGAAGGGCAGGAACTCCATGACCTCATTCGGTTGTGTCAACAGATTTGGGTGATATCAATTCTGTTAATCCTTCTCTGGAGCGCAAGGGGGCAGAGTCCCACATACAGATTTTGTGCAGAACTAAAACTGCAGTTCCTAAGCATTTCAGGTTTCTTCCTGGAAGCATACCCACTGCACCCCTGTAATCTCCCATAATTAATCATAGGTGAGCAAGGGGGATTTGGGATTCCCCTCAACATGCATGACCTCTGAGGTCACGGGGAGAGGGAACCTAAATACAATCTGGAATATAGGATCCTTTCAGTGTGTGTGTGTGGGGAGGGGGTTGGTGAGCAGGGAGAGGGAATTGATTTCTGGGTTAGTCACTCAGGATTTTGCCTGTGGATGTCTCTGGGGCACTTGTGCACATCTTCACCATTTAACCTGCTACCATTAAACACTGGATTCAATCCCAGAACCACTAAATGAGATCTCAGCCCTCAGCAGTTGTCTGTCACGAGCCTGAGGGGCTGTTTTGCTGTGACTGTACCCTCTACCTTCCATCTGTCAGCTTTGTAACACCTTCCTCTTTTGTCCCAGGGATGCAATGAAGCAAGTTACTTAACACTGTGCCTTCAGCGATCTTACCCAAGGTTTAAACCACCACAGGGTGGGTGGATGGGGTAAAGGCTTAATCAGGCAAAATGAAAGAACAAAGTGTTTTGTATCTTAGTTTACTTTTGCACTGTAGCATTTGTCTCCTTACGTAAAGAGAGCACAAATTACTATTGCCATCTTCTATACTGTATTGAATTACCAATACAATTGGATTCAGCACTTCTCGAAAGTGCTGATGGCCTATTTTGTACTTGTTTGTGTTAATCAATGTTAATTAAAAAGCAAGCACAGGGGTTAACGAATTATAATGGGCTTAAATAAGCTTGACAGTAACAAATGGCATAACCTCTATGTTATGGATCTGTTAAAGGAAAAAAAGGGACAAAATAAGCTGAAAAAATAATCATGTAGAAATTCATACATATATACTAGACATCTACAGAAACAGAATAGCTTAATGAGTTTAGTGATTTTGCTAATTGTCAAGTTGAATATCTACAGGACTGGCATTTCTGGGAGTATAGAGAATTAACAGGCCTGCTATTTGTCCTTAAAGGATACATCATGTTATTAGAAGACAGACACAGAAAACCAAGTTTTAAAATGCTCCAATGAAGCTGGATGCAGTAGTGCATGTCTGTAATCCCAGCACTTGGGAGGCTAAGGCAGGAGGATTGCAAGTTCAAGACCAGCCTGTGCTACATAGCAAGAGCCTGTCTGGAAACAAAAAACAAAAAGTGACTGCCCTCCCCCAGGTCCAAAAAGAGTTCTCATGAGTCACAAATGACTGGTGCTGACCACACTGCAAAGCCTTTAGAAGAGGAAGTAGTCTCATAGAGTGGGTGCAGTTGAGGAGGATTAGGAAGGCGGAACTCCAGGAAAGATCGACACACAGGAGAGGAGAGAAGGTGTTCTTGCTGGATGTATAGCTGGAACCCAGCTTCGGAGATGGCAAAGCAGACTATGTGTTCAGAGAGCATACATCTTTCTAGGTTTCTGCTTCAGTGACTTCAGTTCCATAGTCCCTTAAGAGGGATGGTGAAGGTGGATTCCACAGCCACTTTGCCTGGCTGAGCCTTAGTCTCCTCATGTATGAAGAAACGACCATGAAGACACTTTCAGCTGTCACTACAATTCTAAAGACCCTAGAGCATGGCTCTAGCTTACAGGTGTTTTGTTGTTGCTTGAGACAGGGTCTTGTTGTGTAGCCCAGGCCAGCCTTGGAGTCTAGATCCTCCTGCCTTTGTCTAGTGAGTGCTGGCTCACAGGTGTTTTGATCTCATTCCTTTCTACATGGTGGGCTGGGATTTAGCTCAGTCAGTATATCAGCTCTCTCTAAGGTCCTGGATTCAATCCCCAGCACTGCAAAAATGGGAGAAGGACCTGGCAGCCCATTCCCGAAATTAGCCATTGAAAACCCTATGAATAGTAGAGAAGCACTGACATAGTGCCAGGCATGGCACAGTGTCGGGGAGTGTTTCATTCTGTTGTATACACGGTTGCTATGAGTTGGACCTGACACCATGGCACCTACCAACAGCAACAACGTCTACATGGTTAAAAAGGCTCCCAACTTGCCTTTTCTCACTCTAAGACAGGATGTTTTGGGATGCAAACAATAAAACACACACCCCCTGAACCAAATAGCTTAATAGCCATCCACTCACTGCTCCTAAGACTGCAAGTCAGTTTGGTGGCTCTGCTGCTCTGGACAGGCTTAATTATTCTGGGTTGTCCTCACTGAGACATGCGATCTGTTGATGAGTTGGCTGCCCAGGTGGTCCTACTCATAAGGTCTGGTGGTCAACTGGCTATTGGCTGTGGTGCTGGGTTTGCCTGGGTCACATCGTCATTTAGCAGGCTAGCTTGGACCTGCTCACAACAGCTGGGTTTCTAGAGCTTGACTGTGGAAGCCTACAAGGCCTGTTAAGGCCAAGGCTTGGAAATCACATGCAGTCAGTTCTGCTGCATTTTGTAGGGCAAAGCAGAGTACAGGGCCAGCTACAATGAAGACATGGAGAGAAATTCTACCACCAGTTGCAAGTTGCTGTATGAATATGGGGTAGGGGAGAATTTATGCTATATATTTTTATTTTTATTTTTTTGGTGCTGGAGACTGAACCCAGGGCCTTGCATATGCTAGATAAGGGATCTTCCACTGACCTACATCCCTAGCCTCTCTATTTTTAAACTTCTCATACTCTGCTTCAGGTAAAGAGACTGTCTCCCTGTTCAAGGAATAGGAAGTGCTTTTCCCACTCTGAACATGTGTTCAAGGCATTTCCTCTGCCTATCTTGGCAGTTCAAGTTTTTTTCCCCCTGAAAGGCCCATCTCTAGAACTAACACATCCATAAGACATTTCGTTATCCTTTCAACAAATGTGGCTTCTCACTCTTAAGCAGTTGAAATGCTGCCACAGCCTGTATAAAGTTCATCAATTCTGAACTATTCATGATCACAGGCATAGTTATTTGCAATGGAAAATAATCTTTTTTCTTCTTAGTATATAAAATGACTATGATTTAGGGTGATAGTTTGTATTAAATTGAATCTGCCCTGATTTCTTTATGTACTTTGCTGTAAAAGAAAGCTAGCATTATGGCTACCTGCCCATAGCTTCACTCAAATTACTAAGCATGGTTTTTGTGATTATCTTTACAGTTCTTTTGGATCCTAGAGTTTTCTCTCAAGCTCCAAAGTACACTTTTCAAATCATCCTTGCTCTTAGTGTTTAGTGTGTTAGAAGATTCTGAATGTACTTTTAGGTTTTATGACTTAGAGAATGAAAACATTGCTGGATTTGGATTGAGTACGTATGATTTTTAGTATTAGTAGTATCATTCATTTGAAAACTAGGAGAATCCTGGTTTTTATTGGCTTACTGCATAACTCCTAAATTCAACTGAAGTCTCTTGTATCAGACATCTCCACAAGGAGATATTATGTGTACTCTGTGAATAATGCTTATGCTCGTACTTCCAGCACATAGGAAAATAGATGGGTTATGAGATGTCAGTTCTATCCTATGTCCCAATTTAAATGCATCCATCTGCTGCTTATCAAGGTTTTTAAGATGTCATGTTTGTGAGAAAGTAAATCAATTTTATTCCTTTGAGGCTAGAAAGAAAACAAAGTATAGCTGATGGGGATATAGGATTTTTCTTTTAATAATACTATTTTCAGAGGATTCAAATGTTTTGAAGTGGAGTAAACATTTTATTGCACTGCTATCTCACTTTGATATGAAGAAGCTAAGACTCAAGCCATTCCCAACTATTCAGCAATAAAGAGATTACTTAACATCCAGAGAAATTTCTATAAATGAAGATCACAATAAGTTACACCAAAACAAACATAATAAAATCACTGCATACACATACATGCTTGCATGCACCTGCCTTATTGGTGATGGGTTAATGCTATGTTCTTGTTTATTTATCTATGTATGTATTTATTTTGCAGTATTGGGGGCTTGAAACCAACATGTCATGAATGCTAGGCAAGTGCTTTACCACTGAGCTGCACCCCCTGCCCCTTCTTTAGCTTTTCATTTTGAGACAATCTCCCTAAATTGCACAGGCTGCCTCTAGTCCCAAACTCATGATCCTCCTGCCTTAGCCTCTAGAGTCACTGAAATTACAGGCATGTACCACTGCACCTGGCTTGTTATTTGTTTTTTTGCCCGGGTCTTAGGTGATTCTTCTTTTGTTTTTCTTCTTTTCCTTTCCATCACAGTTTTTTGTTATTGGTTTTTAATACAAATGCCCTGGGGTTGGAGATTTAGTTCAGTAGAGCACTTGCCTCACAAGTACAAGGCCCTAGGTTTGATTCTCAGCACTGAAAAAAAGAATGCCCTTTAATTGAATTTCTAAATTATGGGTTCTCAACCTTTTGTGCCAAGGACCCTTTGGGTTGTTTAGTGAAAGCAACTTTCAAAACAACATTATTAAATGCACAAAATAACATGCATGAGATTCAAAAGAAAATCAGTTATCCTGAAATACAACTATCAAAATATTAGAAAATCATAGTCATACACATGCTTGTATAAATAACAAGTTTTAGTGGCAGCCTAAGGATTAACAAAACTTCAAAGTAGTAATGATGTAAAAACAATTTGAGAGAGCTGCACTAATTCTAATTTAGTAATAAAATATGGGTGATTTCTAGTGGTATCAAAGTCTCAGATGTTACTAAAATCAATATATTTTACTTAGGGGTGACTTAAGAGGTAATTTTTTTTTTCTCCTGCAAGTTCATGGATCTTAGGACAGATCTGTTATATTCTGGTGTTTGTTCTGAGTACCTATGCCCTTTTGGCCTGCATCTCCTTCCACACTGAATCTGTGCTTGGGCTACATGACAGCCTTGGTTAGTAAATGCAACTCCCACAAAGGCTTGGGAGCTGGGTGTGCCCCTTTGGAAGGCTGTTCTGCCAAAGGAAGAAACCAGGCCTAACTTTTTTGAATATGAAAAAGAGAAAGAGCTACCAGTTTCTCGTCTCCCCAACGGAATCCGGCTCCCAGCGACATAAATCAGGTGAGACTAGGACCCACAAAATCCTAATATGAACAGTTTTTGTCTTAAACTGCTAAATTTTGGGTCAATAGTTGTTGTTGTTGTTGTTAGGTGCTATCTAGTAGTGTCCGACTCATTGTGACCTTTATAGGGTTTTCGATGGTTGATTGTTTCGGGATTGTCTCGGAAATGGATTGTCCTGTGCTTCTGCCATTGTTGCGGTGCTAGGAATCCAAAATCCGGACGTCAGAGACTGCAGAGTGGTGCTCTATCAACTGAGCTAAATCCCAGCCCCAGGGCCAGTTGTTATGCAGCAATATATAAAAGATAATGGAACCCTGAATGCTATCCACTGGCCTTTTGGGCCCTGGATTTAGAGAATCCGCGTGGGTTTTTCATTATCAGTATTTCAAAGCTTCTGTACAATTTGCTTCGATATCATTTAACTACGCTCCTCAGAGCGTAGGTCACGATCTGCAGCATCTATACTCCCTTTCAGCTAGCTGGAAATGCAACGCCTGATGCTCCACCTCAGACCTTCCCAGACCCCTTGAATCAGAATCTGCCCTTTTACAAGATCCCCAGGTGATTCATATAAAGACTTGTTTGCAAGGCACGTTAAAGTATGCACAGTAAGTTTGAGAGGATGAGCAAACCTCTTATAATCTTCCTTTCCAGAAACTTCTCTTACTCTCCAATGGAAATATTTTTGCCAATTAAGTGCAGATAGTAAATTAATCAAGTAAGTGCCTATTCCATCAGATCTGTGATGAGATGATGCCTTACAGCTCCTATTTAAAAGCTGCAGGCGTGCCTTTTGGGGTCCGTTGTCCGGCTGCGCTTGTCTGTTTTGTGTCAATGGCAATGTTATGGAAGGACAGGGGTTCATAGGCTGTGTAAGCTGCTAGAAAGAAATTAACTTCCTCCATATCAACCAAAACAAAAATCAGCCAACCAAACAATAAAGAAGAATATCGGTGTAACCAGTAAGATAGAACCTCTACTAAAAAGTTTGTTTAAAATTGGGTGAACTTTGGCGGTGTGGGAGTCTCGCGTGTTTTGCGCAGAGGGTCCACATCTGTACAGAGGTGTCAGGAGCAGTACCTGCACTACCTACCTCCGCGCGTCGAGGCCCCGCCCTCTCGAGGGAGCAGCTGGTGCAGTTTGTCCCCAAGCAGCTTCCATATAAGGCAGGCCCAGCCGATGCCCGGGGCCTCCCGGGCGCTCTGTTGGCTTCCAGGCAGCCGTCTCAAACCAGCCAGCTGCTACTGCGCATGCCCGGCCTCCTCGCTGGCTCCAGAAATCAGCAGTTGAGTTTATCCTCCGCCAGTTGGGCGAATCTGCACCCAGCTCTGTGGCAGCAAGCGACAGGGAGGGTAGAACTCAGGGTTTTCAGGGCTCTAGGAACAAAGGGGATGCTATAACTGTAGCCTAGCCGTACGATCCTAGGGAAGGTGATGAAATAATTATTCCTTTTCCGAGTGGGCAACGTATTTGCAGGCATATTATCTCAGTTAACACATGCAGTAAGCCCGCGCGCGGATTTGTTCCTGATTTGCAGATGTTGCAGAAAGCCTCAGAGTCCCCAGCAGCTCAGACTGGGGGACTCATCACCTGGAGCTCCGCCCCTTTTCCTTTTGGGAGAAGAGGGACGTTACAATCTGACTTTCCTGAAGAGCAGCCCCTCTGAGTCCTGCCCTCTTCACTAGAACCAGGACCTGTGCTGGCCAACTCCCGGCTGCCCTGGGAGTGTGCAATCCCAGTGGGGACCTGGAGGCTGGGGTGCGTGTGTGTGGGGGAGGGGGGGGGCAGAACATCCCTTCGTGGCCCCGTTAGGGAAGCGGAAGACAAGGATGACCTGCAGGTCACAGGTACTGACCTTGAGGGGGAGGCTAAGGTATTCAGTGGTCTCCAGGCGGGAAGGGCGGGGTTCTAGGGTGGGGCTCTACTGGGCTGGTGGTGCTGAGCTGCACTGACAGTGACAGCTGTTGGAAGGCAGATCTGATGCCTAATGTGGTTACTCCATGGCTCACAAATGGGCTCCTGGGTGGGTGTGAAAGAATGTACTCGTGTAGGACTGACTGAATTCACATTCTACAGGGGAGGGGAGCGAGGTAGGAGCTCACTTATGCTGGAGGCCTTAATCCTTAAAAAAAGATAAGTTCTCAGCTCCCTTATGATTAGAACTGAAATTGCTGAACTGTAACCAAAATTTAAAAACTCCTACTCAGATCTGATTTCAGCCAACATAACGATATTCTCACCTGTATTAAAAACACCCAGCACCCTTTCTGTTTTCGTGGTACCCTAAGTTGAAGGATTCAAAACACCTGCTTGGACCTTTTTAGTGGAGCATAGAAGGGCCTAGCAGAGTTCGCCACTAACAAACTAATATCATCCCCGCGCCTCAGTCTGTTCCTCTGTAAAATGGATGAGCTGCTAATTCGTGCATGACTGGATAAAGCCAAGTCTTTGTTAATGGTTGAAAACTCCCGTTTTTGGTATTCCGACTTTAGGATTGTGGTCCTTGCTCTGGCTCTGAATGCAGCGATCCCCTCCTCCCCGGTTTTTCAGGGGATGAGGCTGGGTATAGTTTTTCTGCAGACGTGCTCCCCGATCGCGCCTTGGTTTCCCGGCGGTTGCCTGCAGGGCTGCGCTCCGGCTTGGCCACCCCGGGAGGCGGCGCCCAGGCCTCTCGGCCCCTCCCCTCCGCGGCGCGGGCCGCAGACAAATCCCGGTGCGCGGATCACGAGGGCCAGAGCCTCTCTGGGCATGCTCAGCGGCCTGGCAGGTGGGGCCGCCTAGCTACTTCAGGTCCGGCCGGTGCCGCGAGGCGGGGGCGACGGGGAAGTGGGCGGGGCCGCCGGCTCGGTAGCCAGATTCTTCGGCCGCCGCGGTGCGCAGGCCTGGTGGGAGGCTGCGCAGGCTAGGCCGTGATGAGCAATGGCATCGGTCAAGGTGGCCGTGAGAGTCCGGCCCATGAATCGCAGGTGAGTGGAGCCGCCCGCCTCCCCCTCCCGCCTCTGGTGGGGGCTGGGAGCCGGTCTCCAGCTATGAGAAAAGGCCAACCTGGATTTAAGTGTCAGGGTCAGACCCCTGCCCTACCTGGCCCGGCTGTGGCCTCTGGCGGCCTGGAGGACTTCGTTCTTTGCTGTCCCTTTTTTCACACTGTCCTGGAGGGTACCCTGGGGGGTAAAAAGTTGGCGAGGCCAAGAAGAAGAGATCTATAAACGGCCCCATCTAAATAACCTGAGGAGGTTTGCTTGATCCCCCTTTAAAAAGCACCGAGGGACCATCTCCATGAAGATGTAAAATACTTGGAGGGGAAGGGTTGGGGCCACCAGGAGCTGTCAGGCACACCTGTCTTTTGTGCCAACTCAGAAGTTCTCTGTTAACCATGCTACTTTTTAATATGTTAGGAATGATTTCAGGTCCCTGAATGGGGATCCTAACTTCGAATTAGTAATTTAGCAGTTCACAGCTTCAGGTTAAAAGGGCATGGGAAAACTTTGACAAAGTTTTGACTCCTAGGAAAAAAGTCAAGGACACTTTACACGTATTTGAAGTAAGCTGATGTTAAGAGAAGGGAAAAGTTGAGAACACATTTAGAATTTAGTCTTGTTACATATTTCTACAAAGTAATGCTATTTAGGATGATTCCACTCTTCATTCACTGAAAAATAATCCTTGCTTCTTTGTCAGTTTAGAAAGACGCTTTGGAAAAGTTACTTTTTAAATTGGTTTAACTTTAAAGAATGAAATAGGCCTGAAATGGAATGTTTTCCAAGTTAATGGGCACAGTTCACACAAAACCATTTGTTTTTATTAACTTCTCAAGCAAGTTGTTGGATATTTAACTTACCATATGGCCTTTCTCCTTTAGTCATACTTGTGGAGATCAATGTTTGCTAGTTCCAACCACTGATTAGGACATCAGAATATCATTAAAGAGGTTTCCAGAGCCTTATTTGACTCATCTGAACCTAATTTTCTCTTGTAAAAATAGGGAAGGGAGTAATTATTCTGATTTCTAACCATTGAAAACCAGTGCTTCTAGAAATCAGTGTTTTTTTTTATTTTGGTGTGTGTGTGTGTGTGTGTGTGTGTGTGTGTGTGATTTTCAAGTTACTTCTAAAGCTTTTTAGGAAAAGAGTTTTACTTCTTTAAGTCTTAGAATTTTTGTTTCTTTTGCACTCATACAAAATAA
The DNA here is from genome assembly GCA_007922755.1 of Pedetes capensis. Classification (NCBI taxonomy): domain Eukaryota; kingdom Metazoa; phylum Chordata; class Mammalia; order Rodentia; family Pedetidae; genus Pedetes; species Pedetes capensis. The sequence continues at coordinate 48,722 of VMDO01003071.1, forward strand.
ACAGACCCCCAAAGTCATTTAGATGATTTAAGATTTTTCTTTATAATGGATTTACATGTATAAAAAGTTCTTTTTCTTCTTTGGAATAATATGAACACATACTAGAAAATTGTATTGGATAACCTTACAAAGCTTTTATTAAGCGTCTACCAAGTTTGTGGCACTGTGCTGGGCACTATGTGGAGTTCAAGGTGAACGAGGTCTGGTCAGTAGCATCTAGGAGCCCACTGTCTGTGGAGGGTGGGGTTACATGCTGGCGTGACTCATGAAACTGGGCCTTCTGGAGGGGTGCTGTGAGTTCAGTGCCTTGTAGGCTCCAGGGAGACATGGCAAGAAGTTAGGAGCCATTGCTTTGAGGAGATAGGCTGACATGATGTTTGTGCTCAGCAGACATTCTGGTGGCATGAGGCTTGGGGCAAGAGGTAAGGAAGCATCAGTTTGGGCCAGAGGTGGAAATAAGAAGGTGGGATAGATAGACTAAGTTCACTGGCAGAATTAATAAGATCTGGCAGCTCATTGGATGGGCAGGAGAGGGAAGGGGAAGAGTATAGTTATTAAATAAGATTTGGTACTCAAAGAAGTGGACACGATTTGGGGAGAGTGCATGTGAAGTTGGTGCACTCTCTCTCAGACATGGAGAGTTGCATGAGGTGCAAGTTCAGTGCCCAGGACAGTGTGAGTGCAGTATGGGTGTTGTCCTTGTTTGACATCTGAAGTGTGGGAAGGAGGATATCCATCTTTATGCTAGAGGTGTTCAGCAGATGGCTGGAAACCTGGTACAGATCTCAGATGATTCCAGGGTTGCCAACTGGAAACCTTTTGCACATGGAGGGCAGCTTAAGAATGTTAGGGGGAAAAGAAAGGGAGCCAAAGGATCTGACAGTGGGATGTGGCTCCCTTCAGGATTCTAGGGATAAGAATGGCTTGTGGCCTATACAGGAGAGCCAGCACAGCAGGTGTCATGGCAGGAAGGGAGAAGAGTCCCCCAGGCCAGTTGTGGTGGTTTTCAAGTGTTACCAAGATGAGAGGAGGATACTGGTACCCTTCCAAAGAGCAGTTTCAGAGAGAGTCAGTGGTCCAGAAGTTGACAATGAAGTAGAAAGAAAACCACAAATGGCCAATGAAAAATACTTAATTCATTAAGAAAGACATGCAAGTTATAATGGCTATTAGAAGCATTTTTTTAAACCATTGAAATGTGTAAATATTAACTGAGCATCAATTGCTGGTAATGGAGTGGCAAAATGGACACTTTTAAATTGGTCATGGAAGCATGAAGCTCTAGAACCCCTGAAATTTTTTTTCAATAGTGGTGGTTGAATCCAGGGCCTTACACATGCTAGACAAGTGCTCTACCTCTGAGCTGCCCCTTTTCTGTTATTTTGAGACAGAGCCTTTCCAAATTACACAGGCTGCTTCTGGCCTCAAACTTGTGATCCTCCTGTCTCAGCCTCCTGAGTGGCTGGGATTACAGGCCTGTGCCATGGTGCCTGGTTTGAAACTTTGATATTGGAAAAAATTAGTAGTAGCTGTCAAGATTGGAAATTTGACCTGGCTGTTCCATTTCTAAGAATTTGTTATATGGGTTATATTCCTGCCTACCAAGATGTATATACAGTAAGGATGTTTGTTGCATCGGTGTAACCATCACCGCCACCACATCACCAACAAAACTCCCCCATATATGACCAGAATATAGAAACATAGGGAAACTGTTAAAATTATGACTTAAATCACTTGATGGGTTGCTATGCAGCACTTAGAGTGGGTTGATTTTGAAAGAGTTCCAAGTTATGCGACTGAGAAAAGCAATATACTCACCCACATACACACCTAGTCTAGTGGACTCAAGTTGTGTGTGTATGCATGCTAAGAAATGGGCACACACTCAACACCACATCTATGTAGAAAGATTCATAAGAAACCAAACAATGGTACCTCTAAAGAGTGGTGCCTCTGAAGACTTTGTTATGCGAAGATGGAAAGCTTTTCTTTTTCCTTTTTATTGTTTGAATTTTCACATGGCTCCTACATGGTTTTATAATAATTAAAAACTTACCTAATTTTTAAAATTTACCTAGAAAGAAGCCACTGGCATGGGAAAAAGATGAGTTGGTTGTTGGGGAGAGTTGAAGAAAATTGTTAAAAATTGTTTTTAAAGTTAATTTTTAGGGGAGGATAGCTTCAGGCTAATGGGAAGAAACCAGAAGGATAAAAATGAGGGTTGGAGTGAAGTGGGTGTGGCCTTTGCAGCCAGAATCTTAAGAAGGAGGCAAAATGGTGGGATACTTGGTTTGCCTGAATTTCCCAGCTAGGAGCCTTTACAGTAGTCTGTCTTCCTTGTGTGGCACACATGTGCTTGATTCTGGCTAAGATTTGATGAGTTTGTTTTTACTGCTTTATGGCTTCTGTGACAGAAGTAGCCGTTCCAGATGCAAAAGAGTGATTGCATTGCATAGGAATAATAGCAGCTGCCTTGATTGAGAGCTTGCTCTGTGCCTGTCTGGCAGGAGTACCAGGCACAAAATTTAATTCAATCTTTGCATAGATTATAGCAGGAAGAGACTTGGATTGTTATGCTCTTTTACAGATTGGGAAACAGTCTTTGAGTCCATATGGGCTGGTGTAACAAAATGCCATAAACCGGGTTCCTTTAAAACAACAGACATCTATTTCTTCTGATTTTTGAGGCTGGCAAGTCCAAGATCAAGGGGCTGGCAGATAGGTTGTGTGGTGAGGGCAGCTTGTTGCTGTGTCTTCATGTGGTGGTAGGGGCAAACTCCCCTAGATTTGTTTTGTGAGTGCACCAATCTCATTCAGGAAGGCTCTACCCTCAGGACTTGGTCATCTCCCAGAGGCCCCACCTCTTAATGCCATCTCAATGGAGGTTAGGTTCCAATATGCGAATTTTAGGAAACACTGATAGACTATAGCATGTAATTAACTTGCCCAATTCACAGCCATGCTTTCTATAGTAAGACATCTGCAAAAACTTAATTTTGTTCACAATTTTTATTGTCAAAAGTTTAACAATTTATATATTATTGTACACTTTTTTCTTTGTGATTTCTTCCGTTGTTCTTATGCCTATTTTTTTTAATTGGCTTTACTTTTTTACAGTTTACAAGTTCTTATTTTTTTCTCTGAAGAGACAACAAAATAATATCTTACTAATTTGTCCCTTCCCTGTTAGCCTTATTTCCTCATTTTTTCCCTAGAAACACTAAATAATTCTGTAGGGTTGTTGGTCTGCTAACATTAAGAGGGCCAGAGTCTGAAGGCAGACTGCCTGGGTTAAAATTTTGGCTATCATTTATGAACGATTTACATTTGAGCAAGAGATTTAATTGTTCCAAGCCTCAATTTTTGTGTCTGTAAAAAAGTTATAATAATAACAATAATAATAGTGAGAGAGATCTTGTAAGTTGTGAAGCAGGGTTTTTTTCCCTACATATTTTTGATTGTGATTTACAATGAAAAAGATAGTTTAAATTGTACCTCTGTAGATGGGTAAAAGCATCCCTGAAGTGTTTATTCTTATATGTAATTCACTCCTATTTTCTGCCTTATTCTATTGTTTGTTGTTGTTAAGTGCCATCGAGTCTGGTCCGACTCATAACGACCCTCTGAACAACAGATGACACACCACTCGACACTGTGCCATACCTGGCACTGTATCAGTGCTTCTCTGTTATTCATAGAGTTTTTGATGGTTGACTGTTTCAGAAATGAATTGCTGGGTCCATCTCCCAAGCCTACAGCACCTGGTGTTCCCAGACAGTCTCCCATCCAAGTACTAACCAGACTGACCCTGCTTAGCTTCTGAGATCTGATGCCAAGGTAGTTCGGCTGTAGACATTGTTTCATTAAAAAGTGTTATTTCTAGCCAGGCAGCATGGCAAACGTCTGTCATCCCAGGGATTTGGGAGGTGGAGGAAGGATGATTATGAGTTCAAGGCCAGAGGCAGCCTGTGTAACTTAGTGAGACCCTGTCTCAAGATAAAAAGTGGAAAAGGGGCTGGAGGTGCAGCTTAGTGTGCTTGTGAAGTATATGCAAGGCTCTGGCTTCGGCCCTCCCAGTATTCCAGAAAACAAAACAAAACAACACAACAATAAAAAACAATGCTATTTCTAGGTCACTGAATTGATCTCAGGCTGTGGTTTAGCTCAGTTGGTAGAGTGCTGCTCAGCACTCGCTGAGAACCTGGGTTCGATCCCCAGTACCACAAAAATGGGAGAAGGATGTGGCAATCCACTCCCCAAATCATCCCAAAACAATCTTCCATTGAAAACACTGGCAGGGTGGTTGTGAGTCCGAGAGACTCAATGGCACCTAACAACAAATAACAACATATTGATTTGGGGGTGGACTAGTGAGTTGGAGTTGGTAGTGTGAAAACACAACATGGAATTTAAATGAGAGAGTATGTGAAGATCAAGCCCTCCACATAGTGCCTGGCATCTAGCAAGGCCTCTATAAAGATTACTGGTTGGGCTTGGGGTGCACCTCAGTGGTGGAGCACTGTGCTTGCCTAGCATGTGTGGGGCCCTGGTTCGACCCTCACTCAATTTTGCAAACAAAAAAAGATTACTTGTTAATCTATTACTTTTAAAACAAGTATTAAAAACCTTTTACCAAAAAAAATACCTTCGAAGTGCTGACCATGTGCCAGCTTTGTGGCTGTGCTTTGTAATGTGGTGTCTAGGGCAACCTTTCCTTTCCTGCCTTTCTCCCTGGTTAGCATCTCAGGTGCAATTTAGTATTCTGTCAAGTTCAGAAGAGAAAAAGAAGAAGAAATCTGCCTGTGGCATTTTGCCTGGGACCGATAACTTTGGGAATAGTGAAGTCTTCCCCTTTCAAGAGCAAGGTAGCATCAAAGGGAACCTAGTTCCTGGGTAGTCTCCTCAGTCTGTGATGGTGCAGATAGTGCTGGCAGTGATGATGGGAAACTATTGTCCACATGTTGCCTCCTCTGAGGCCCCTGGCTCCTCTGTGTGCTTTGGCAGCTGCCTGTCACCCACTGACTTGTGACACAGGCCTTATTACTCTCATTTTCCAGGGAGGCAGAGGCCTCTCAGATAGTAATGCTGGGCTAACCCAGCTCTGTTTCCTCAGAGTCTTTTGGGTGGATACTTTTGGCCCTGGGGCTTGCAGATGACAGAGACCTCTGACCTCTCCTTCTCAGGGAGTTGGTCTGGTGGTAAGGAGGCCCAGACTCACAGCAGAGGCAGTAGAATCCCAGTGGAGATGAAGCTCCTGGGGGCCTCTGGAGCCTGGGGGAAGAGGTCTCCAAGGTCTGTTAGATTAGAAGGTGGAATTTGCATTGAGCCCTGAGGAGATGTTACCAGTGGCTGTTTCCTGAGTACAGTAAGAGTAAGTGCTTGGCAGATACACCTTGGAAGTTGGCATTGCCATCCCATTCTTCAGATGAGGGGCAAGGGCTCAGAGACTGAAACAGTCTGCCCAAGGTCACATAGCCAGCATACTGTGGAGCCAAGATTTGAACCCATTTCTGTTTCATTCTAACTTCTTGAAGTCCCTATATTATACTGAAGACTTAAATGAAGGGAAGGCAGAGAATGGTTGAGAGGGAGGAACAAATTTAGTGTATTGAGATTTTAGCTGTTTGTGAGAATTAGTTGAGAGGCAGCTGGCAGGGCGTTATGAAGGCTTTTGTTTGTTAAGTAGTTGTTGTTGTTGTATGCCATCGAGTCATATCCGACTCACAGCGACCCTCATAGAGTTTTCAATGGCTGTCTGTTTCGGGATTGCCTCGGGAGTGGATTGCCATGTCCTTCTCCCATTTTTGCAGTGCTGGGAATCGAACTTGGGACCTCAGAGACTGCAGAGCAGTGCTCTACCAACTGAGCTAAATCCCAGCCCCTTTCTTTGTTAAGCCTGGGCCTTTGGGCTTTTATTTTCTAGAGTCCTCTGCTGGCCAGGTTGGCTCAGTAGCACAAAATTTTAGTTACTCAGTCACACTAGGTACTTCATAAGCCACAAGTTGAAAAGCTTAGATAAAGAGTATATCCATTGTCATGGAAGATTCTTCTGGGTGGTGAGACTGAGCAGAGCTTGACATCCAGCCCTGCTGCTTCTCTTCTGTGCCTCACTTTTTCCATCTGTAAAATGGGCACCTTCTCAGGACTTGCTTTATGGAGCTGGGATAGTGATGGAATAAGCAGCATTTCTGTCAGTGCCAGGCTGACAGTAAGAGTTGTGTAAAACTGGGGAGCTACTGGTGGTTTTAAAACAGGGGTGTCATTTGTTAATTTGTGTTTTTGGCAGTTTCCTATAATAGCAGTGTGTGGAAATAATGGTACTAGTACTAGCACTAGCAACAGTGAATTTGGGTTTGCTGTTTGCCAGGTGCTGTATGAAGGGCTTTTTACATACTGTCAGCTCATTGACTTACCTGACATTGCTCAGCGATGCAGGAGCCAGAGGTTGGGATGTCTGGGTACAGATACTTGTACAGGATGATCATGAAGAGCTGCAGTGTGGCCTGTGGTGAGCTGTTTCTGGACTAGGCTGGACTTGTGATAGGAAAGAGTGGAGTCAAAGGACAAACCTTAGAAACAAAACCCTGAAGAAGCTATCATTTCTTTTCTTTTTCTCTCTCTCCCTCCCTCCCTCCCTTCCTTCCTTCCCCCTTCCCTTTTCTCCTTTCCCTTCCCCCTTCCCCTTTCCTTTCCCTTCCCTTCCCTTCCTCCCTTTCTCCTTCTTTCTCCCTCTCTCTCTCTCTCTCTCTCTTTTTTTTTCTTTCTTCTCCTCCCTCCCACTTCCCCCCTCCTGTCTTTTCTTTTTTCTTTTTGTTCTTTCTTCCTTTCTTTTTATTTCTAGTTTTGGAGTGTTAAGGATCCAAGCCAGTGCCTTGTTAGGCAAGCACTCTACCACAGAGCTACGTCCTGAACCTCACTATCTGTTTTGATTGTGAAAATAACATATGCTTATAAAAGACATTATGCATTAAAGACCAAAGAAATCAAATTGGAAGTCACTCTTAAATCCAGGATCCAGAGATAATTACTTGCAAACTTCAGCATATTTGTGTGTAGTCTTTTCCTCTTCTGTTTGTGTAGGAATATAATATATATGCTATGTTATATCCTGGTTTTTGTAGTTGCAAGAAACATTGTGAAGACCAGTCTGCAGGACAGAGAGAGGTGGAAGAGTCAAAGAGGACCCTCAGTGGTTTGAGGCCTCATTAAATAGAAGAATTTCTCCCAGGGGTGGGAATGCTGACAGGGACCTGGTTGGGGTGGATGGAGGTGTGTGCTGGTAGTGCGAGTTGGTGCAGGGTGCTGGTGGGTGCTGTAGGCAGCAGGAACTTAGGTGTGTTATCACTCTGCCAGTCACATTTCCATGTCAGGCACTGGGAGGTGGTAGTTGCTGTGGTGGAAGTGAATATTGTCTCTGGGAAGAGCACTGTAAAGAAAGGAAAGAAAGAGAGACAGCAACACTGTGTAACCGGGGCGAAGGCCAGAGGTCGTCAGTGACATGGGCATGGTGATTTTCCTCAGTGAGGCGCCCATCCTTTTTTTGTAAAGTTCAATTCTCCAGGTGTGATACAGGGACAGCTGTAAATCACTGTGACTCTTCTTGGGGGTCTGCAAAGTCAAAACTGTCTTCACAGTAATGCTAAGATATTTGTCTTTTCTACTTTCCTTCTCATGAGCCTGTGGTGGAGTTTTCCAGAATTGACACCACGTGTGATGATGTCCTGACTGTGTCCTGTGCATTTTGCTTAAAATGCTTTTCAGTTTTAACTAGTAATGTGACAACTTTCAATAGATGCAGTGGATCCTAATAAGATGTTCTTGGGCTCCTTAGTGTTTTTTAAGAGTACAAAGGGGTCCCGAGGTCTCACACCCTGCACTGTTGCTGTAGTACACTGCTGTTTCCGCTGTCGGGGATTAGATGAAGTGGGGTCTTCTCCGTGTCTGCACACCTCTCAGCAGTCATAGCTGCTGCGTTCCTTCCAGTCTCTGTTGTCTGTGCTGGCCACACGTACAGAGGTGGAGGTAGACATAGAGGTCATTCAGTGGAGACAGAGGGGAGGAGGAGGGTGGAGGGAGGCGGGAGGATGGCCTGAGAGGAGACAGGCCAGCGCAGGAGGCCCTGCAGGTCAAGGCTGAGCCCCACAGGTCAGATGGTCCTGGGGTTGGGGCTGGGGTCCTGACTCTTGTTGCTGATGGGTGGGAGTTGCCACCTTGGCTGCTGGGCCTGCCTGGGACTCTGGAGGTGGCAACTCTTGGCTGCTGTCTGGTTCATGAAGAGATGGAAGGCAGGAGAGAGCTGGTTCCTGTAATAAAATCTTTTCAAGTTCCCTTACACCTTATTTGAGGCACATGGCCTGGCTTAGATCCCAGCCACCACCTGGGTTTTGCAAACCCATGCTTGGCAGAGGACAGGTGTTTGCCTTTCTGTCTGTCTGTCTGTCTGTCTCTTTCTTTCTCTTTCTTTCTCTTCTCTCCTTTCTTCCTTTTTCTCTCCCCCCTTTTCTTTCTTTCTTTCTTTCTTTCTTTCTTTCTTTCTTTCTTTCTTTCTTTCTTAAAAAAAGAAGAACCAAGGATTTAGGAGGTTAGACAAGGAAGGCTAGAGGGGTTGGGGAGGGATGTGGAGATGGGGCCTGATAGGATAGGGATGGGAAGGGCAGAGCTTTGATGCTCTGGGTGGGCTTTCATAGGAAGGGGGCTGCTCTCGCTCACTTGTAGAGTTTGGGAGATGTGGGAATTTTTATTTTATATTTTATTTTTTCTTTTGGGTGAGCTTGACTAGTAATGTGAGGCAAACAGATAGTGAATTTTGGTACATAATATTTAAAAATATCTTGTTGTTGTTATTAGGTGCCATTGAGTCAGGTCTGACTCAGTGATTGTCATAGGGTTTTCAATGGCTGTTTGTTTCAGGAGTGGACCACCACATCCTTCTCCCATAAAAAATATCTTAGTGTGTATAATATACTTATTTAAGGTGTGAGCACTAGTATTTTTTAAATGCTTTGGAATTGTACATCTGTTGCTTTATTGGAAACACGGAGACTCTGTGTGTGTGTGTGTGTGTGTGTGTGTGTGTGTGTGTGTGTATGAGAGAGAGAGAGAGAGAGAGCAAGAATGACTATCTCTTCTCAGAGAGAGAGAGGGTTTATTTAGAGATGTCCATTTGCAAGATAGGAAACACTTTGGTCTGCAGTTAATTTACTTAATTTTATTTCATGGTTATTTTTCTAAATGAGTTTGATGGCCTTTTACTCTTTTTTTCCTGCTGATTTTGGAACTGGGATACAATTTTACTAAAGCTTGTTTTGTGAAAGAAAGCATGTTAATGATTGTTGCACCTCCAGCTTGGGGGGAAATGCAATGGCATTTTATAGTACCTAGCTGATACAGAGGATTGAATGTCTCCAGCTTCTCTCCTGTATTTGACTGCCATCTTTCAAGCTCAAGTTATGCAAAATCAGGGGAGTAACCTTTCATAGGAAGTCAGTCAGGGCTTTCTTGGAATTTTAGTCATTAATTACTATTTCTGGCCACTCATTCACTTGCTAGGAATTCTAAATCCTGTGCCATCACTAATTCCCTTCCATCCCATCCCACCCCTTCCCTTCCCTTCTCTTCCCTTTCCTTTCCTTTTATTTCTCTTTATTTTTTTTGGAAGTACTTGGGGGTTGAACCTAGGACCTCAAACACATTTTGCAAGTGCTGTATTACTGGACTTCAGAGTCACTGGGACTTCACAGTCACCATGCACTGTGGTACTTGGTTTATGTTTGTCCTTTCAGGTTAGAATATTGGACTGACAACTTGTACTTTGTTTAAATAATATATACCTATGGGATAGAATGCTCTCATCTTTTTTCAGGAAAAGTATTTTTTAAACTTCTCAAAATAATTTTAAACTTGAGTTGCAAACACAATACAGAGTGCATATTCTTACCTAGCTTCCCTTCATATTAACATCTCACATGGTACTGTGATGAGCCAGGAAATTCATACTAGTATAATACTACTAAGTAAACATGGTTTGGGTTTCATAAGCTTTCCCGCTTTTTTCTGGTCCATCATCCATACCTGACTCTATGGCACCTAACAACCACCACGGCCACCATAACAACAGAAGTGCCAAAGGAGTTCCTCTTTTGCTCATGGAAGCAGACCATTTTGTGGTTCCTGGTCAGCAGGCAGCTTTTCTTCCATCTCGTGGGGCCTCTACTGCCTGGGGCCTCACTGTCATTTCTGTCCAGCCAGTGGAAGGGACGAGTGGGTGGAGGAGCCCTACATCCTTCTCAGCTGTGTGGGTGTGGAAGAGACACATTGCTAGTGCTTACCTTCCTCTGGCGGGAGCTAGAGGAACGTAGCCATACCTGGAGCCACAGAAGGCCACAAACCGAACTGTCTTGGAGTCATTTTCCAGTGACAGTTCTATACCATAAAGGGGATATTGTTGATTGCTTCTGCAGCCTGTGTCTGGAGAAGTGACATCTCTCCATTCCAATTAGTGATGCCGTTTGGGCCCTGTGTGCATGCCATTCCATCTGCCAGAGGTATTCTTTCTCCAGAGAGCTGCACGTCCTGCTCCTTCCCTCCTTAGAATTTTTGTTGAGACATCACCTTCTCAATGTGAGCTTCCTTAGTCAAGCCATTGAAAATGATACCCTCACCTCTGGCCTTTCCCATCCCTTTTTTCTCTTTATAGCACTTATCACGATTTGGTGGCTTGTATATTTTCCTTACTTACTGGTTTGCTTGAATTCCTCCATGAACACCTGGGCAATTTCTATCTTGTTCTTGGATTATGTTCCTTGTTCTTGGCGTGTAAGCAAGTGTTCAAGTGTAGGATGAAAATGAAAACCTGGACTGTTAAAATCTCTAAACTTTCCAGTGTTGGCAAGGATCATAGCTAAAACAAATAAGCAGACACACTCCTGTGTGGGCCAACCAGATCATCTCCATGGGTGGGATGCCAGCTGCCAGATGGGCATCAGGTGGAGGGCCAGGTGTCAGGAACTGAGGCTGGAAGGCGTGGGTTTGCGTCCTCGTTTTGTGAGCCTGGGTGCTTTATTTCACTTCTCTGGGCCTCAGCTCCTTCTTCTAAAACGTGAGTCTGAAAATCCTCTCCCTCCTTCCTCCTCTTTGTGCATTATGGTGACAACTAAATGAGGTGGATGATCCAGAAAAACACCGGATTATGGTATATGCTCAATTAATGGTTGTTGAGTTCATGAACTTGTGGAGTGTTCCAATGTGTTGGCCCCTGTGCTTGGGACAAGGGCGAAGGTGATCAGTCCCAGAAAGCTTCTGTTGTTGGGGTGGGGGAGATGTTGACCTGGACATTGTAAGGTGAAAAGATTCATAGCTGGAGGAGGGTCTTTGTGCCATCGAGCCCCTCTGAGTGCAGAGTTTTCTGTTTAGGGGTTGGAGATTCATTGGTGAACAGGATGGGTAAAGTGACTGTTCCTGGGGAGCTTATACTTTCATGTAATCTTGCTTCGTAGAAATGCAAGGTGAGGCACAGAGGTAATTTAAACTTTTTTTGGTGGTCATATTAACAAGTAAAAAGAAATGAATGAAATTAACTTTAATGACCTATTTAATTTAACCCAATATATTTATAGTATTATTATTTCAATGTGCAGTACATATAAAATACGTATTTTATATTAGACATGTAAAGATATTTATTTTACTTTATTATTATTTTTTTCGATACCGAGTCTTTGAAATCTGGTGTGTATTTTATAATCATGATACAACTGGTTTGTATCAGTCACATTTCCAGTGTTCAGTCGCCACATGTAGGTAGTGGCTGCCATATTAGACATCAGAGGTCTAGTGAGTAAAGGGGTAGATATCCATGGTTACTGGTGGTCAGGGAAATGCATAGCCATTGGAAAGGTAGATACATGGGGTGATCTGACCCAACTTATGTTGTCAAAGGCTGACTTGGGCTGCCGGTGGAGAATGAACTCTTGTTGTTGTTGTTGTTAGGTGCCAGCAAGTCAGTGTCTGACTCATAGTGACCTTACGTACAACAGGTGAAACAGTATTGTTAGTGGTTCTCTGCTATTCATAGGGTTTTCAATGGCTAATTGTTTTTTGGGGGTGGGCTGTTGGGTCCTTCTCCCAAGCCCATAGCACCTGGTATTCCCAGGAGGTCTCCCATCCAAGTACTAACCAGGCCCGACCCTGCTTAGCTTTCAAGATCTGATGGGATTGGATGCCACACTGGTATGGCTGTGGGCAAGATCATTTAGTGAACTCTTTCTTTAAAAAAATATTATCTGCCTTTATTAGTAAATAATGATGGGGTACAGAGTAATACAGCATTGGATTTTTCCATTGTGCATCCATTACATCACTTCTGGCAACACTTTCATCAACCCACAAGGTTATGGAGCCTTATGGCTAATATGTAGTAAAACTCAAATGCATATTTGGGTTATATTCCCCTATTTTCCCCATGTACTTATGAAGTTGTGTTGTTTAAATTGAGATTATCCTCTTTCCCTTTATCCCTCTACATTGACTCTCCTCCCCATCCTCCCTTCTGCAATCTTTACTTCCCTCTGCTAGTTACCTCCCTCCTTCTTTCTACTCTTTATATTGTCCCTTCACTGCTAAGTTTAATTGTGTATTTTTTATATATTAATTTATGTATAGGACTTTTTTCTTTTAAGTATGATTCAGCTCCCATATATGAGTGAGAACATATGGTATTTCTCTTTTTGAGCTTGTGTTCATTTGCTTAAGATGATGTTCTCCAGTTCCATCCATTTTGATGCAAATACAAATGACATTATTTCTTTTTTGTTGTTGTTTGCTTAAGATGGCGTCCAGTTCCATCCATTTTGCTGCAAGTGACATTAGTTCATTTTTTTTATTGCCGAGTAGTATTCCATTGTGTATGTGTGCCATAATTTTTTTTATCCATTGTTCTGTTGTTGGCCACCTTGGTTGGTACCATATCCTTGATATTGTGAAAAGTGCTGCATTGAATATGGAGATGCAGGTGTCTCGGTGGTATGACTCGTATCCTTTTGGGTATATTCCCAGTAGTGGATTAGCTGGGTCATATGGCAGTTCTACTTTTAGTTTTCTGAGGTATCTCCATATTGATTTCCAGAGAGGTTGAACCAATTTACAGTCCTACCAACAGTGTAAGAGGATTTCTTTTTCTCTATATCCTTGCCAGCATTTGTTATTATTTGCTTTGTTGATCTTGGCCATTCTCATTGGAGTTAGATGGAATCTAAGAGTTGTTTTGATTTGCATTTCCCTAATGGCTAAGGATATTGAACATTTTTTCATGTGCTTCATAGTTTTGCAAACTTCGTTTGAGAGTTGTCTGTTTAATTCCTTTGGGTACTTGTGTATTGGATTATTTGGTTTCTTTGGCTTTTCTTTCTTGAGTTCTTTGTAAATTCTGGAAATTAGTCTTCTGTCAGATGTGTAGGATGTGAAGATTTTCTCCTGTTCAGTGGGCTCTTCTTTAACTCTCTTGATTGTTTCCTTTGCTGTACAGAAGCTTTTTAATTTCATTTAATCCCATTTGTCTACTCTTCGTGCAATTGCCTGAGCAATTGGAGTCTTATTAAGGAAATGCTTTCTTATGCCTATGTGTTGGAGTGTGTTGCCTATCTTTTCTTCTAGTAATTTTATGGTTTCTGGTTTTATGTTGAGGTCTTTAATACATTTCATATTAACCTCCATGCAGATTGAGAGGTGTGGGTCTGTTTTCATTTTTCTGCAGGTGGAAATCCAAGTTTCCCAGCACCATTTGTTGAAGAGGCTATCTTTTCTCCAATTTGTGTGCTTAGCTCCTTTGTCAAAGATCAGGTGGCTGTAGATGCATGGGTGTATCTCTGGGTGTTCAATTCTGTTCCACTTGTTTCAGGCCTATTTTTGTGCCAGTACCAAGCTGTTTTTGCTACTATAGCCCTATGTTGTTGTTTTTAGGTGCTGTTGAGTTGGTATCCAACTCATAGAGACCCTATGTACAACAAGCGAAACACTATTGTCAGGGCTTCTCTGCTATTCATAGAGTTTTCAATGGCTGGTTGTTTTTTGGGAGTGGATTTCCGAGTCCTTCTCCCAAGCCTACAGCACCTGGTATTCCCAGGCGGTCTCCCATCCAAGTACTAACCAGGCCCAACCCTGCTAGCTTCTGAGATCTGATGGGATTTGATGCCACAGTGCTATGGCTGCAGGCTATAGCCCTACAGTATAGTTTAAAGTTAGGGTTTTTTAAGTGGCCAAAAATAGACATGGAATGATGTGAGCAAGGGGAGTGGCTTTTCACTCAGCAAGCATTTATTGATCACCTACAAAGTGTAATGTGTCATCACATTAGGTACCAGGGACAGAACAGGCCTTTCCCCACCACCAGGAAGCTCAGGCCAGTGAGTGAGTGACCAGAAAGGTTGAGGAGAGGAGCAGTGGGAGAAGAGGGGAGCCATTCTGTTGAGGACACAGGTGTGACGCCACCTGTCAGGCTAGAGTGTCAGGTAAAGAACTTACACTTAGGTGACCCGTAAGTTCCTTCTAGCACTGAGAATAGTGGCTTTCATTCTATTTGCAGTGGATAGCCAGTGAAGGTGAACCAGGGAGATGGGGGCTGATGCTATCTGTGTCCGATGAGGTCAGTGGCTCAGGGTTGGAAGGAGGAAGAGAGTAAGGGAGGGATGTAGGAATGCTCCAATGGCAGGCTTTCCCAGAGGAGATCTCATTTCCAGTGTACCTTACCCTGTACTTGCTACTAACAGGGTTTTCAGATTGTCTGCTCATTTTGGTGATTAATAAAATGAATTAATGACTCAGGGGAAAGTATGTATTCCTCCTTTCCTAGAGTATTTTAATTCTCATGGGATTGATTGGATTGTTTCTGATTTGATCTTGCCTTGAATTCCTTTCTCTTTTGATTTTGAAGAGTTGGAAAATTTTGTTTTTCTTTTTTCTTTTTGCTGGGGCGAGGATACTTGGTGGTTGAACTCAGGGCCTTGTACAAACTTTTGCAAGTGATCTACCACTGGGCTGTGCCCCCAGCCCATTTTTTATGTTTTATTTGAGTGATGGTCTCACTAAATTATGCTGGCTTCCTCTGTCTTCGAACTCACAATCCCTTCTGGAGTTGCTGGCATTACAGGCATGTACTGCCAGACTGGCTAAGAGTCAGAAGTTTCTGTGGTGGTTTTGTTTTTTCTATTTCCTCCTCCCCCTCCACCTTGTGCCTATTCTGACTTTGAGAGTCAGCTATCACTAATCGGTACTGGATAAAGCAGATAAATTGTCTGTACTGTGTTCCTTAGCCTTTGAAGCATGTTTATAGTTATCTATTGGCTATTGCTTACCTGTCTGTAGCCATCGCACCCTGGCATCGGATCCCACCTGATTGTGGAAGCTAAGCAGGTTCGGCCTGTTTAGTCCTTGGATGGGAAACTGCCTGGGAATACTAGGTGCTGCAGGTTAGGGAGAAGGACCTGGCAATCCACTCTGGAAACAATCTACCATTAAAAATCCTGTGGATAGCAGAGAAGCATGGACATAGTGCCAAACATGGCACAGTGTTGGGGAGTGTTTCATTCTGTTGTACATAGGGTTTCTATGAGTCAGACATGACTTGATGGCACCTAACAACAACAGTTTCTTACCTAGGCATTCATTTATTTGTCCGTTCAGCAGGCTTGAGGGCACCTAACAACAATAGTTTCTTACCTAGTCATTCATTTATTTGTCCATTCAGCAGACATGAAGTGCTTTCTCCATGTGGAAATCTACTTTTGGCCTTTGGACTATGGCTTGGTTAAACCAGTGGACCTTTAGGAATATCACTACCCTTTAATCCCAAACTTTGGCACCGTGCTCAGTGCAGTGAAGGGTGTGATGTAGGCACGAATGTATAGGGGTAGGAAAATCAGATGGTCCTCACTGTGCATCCTGGCATTGCTTCTACCTACCTGCATCGTTTCATGCATGGATACATAATCATCTGATGTGATCTTTCAATAAGGGTTATAATACCTTCTGCTATAGGATTATAGTGAGAGCTTAAGGCAGTACTGGCTTGTACAGATTAGATCAGATTAGATGTTCTTTGGTAACTGTTATAATTTTGTACTTCTTAGGATTTTCATGAATACTGTGTGGAGTAGAATCCTATATAAGGCAATAATGAGGGGACAGAGTCTGCCACTTGGCAGGTGGTCCAGTCTGTTGTGGAGATGATAAAGTACGTAGGTTTTCAGAGAAAAGATCAGTGGAGTCTACGTCTACTCACAAAACGCTATGGGGCAGTTGAGCTTTGCAGTCGGCTTCGGCTCAGTTTGGTGAAGAGTGGATGTTTTCTTGATGATTTTGTCATCTGTCCATAACAGGAATGAACACAGGCATGATCTCTACTCTGTAGGAGCTCATATTCTCATGGGAGCAACAGAAACAAGTTCTCTTATGAGTGAGTTTGCATTGAAGGCAGGGCAGTGTGGGGGTGGAGAGATGTTGCATGGAGTTGCTTCTGAGGACAAGAAAAACATCCTAAGGATGCCATATGTGAGGGTGACTCTGGCGTGTGATTAGGGAGCTGCAAAGGATCTTGAAATGCTGCAACATTAGATGGGTGGTGAGAGTGAGGGCTGGAGAGGTGGGAGGTCCGGATTATGGGGTGTCTTGTTTGACCAGATGTGCACTTTGGACTTTATTATTGCCATTCATTCTCTAAAAGTGATTTAGCTTTAAACTGATTCTGTAGGCAATGGGAACCATTTTAAAAATGGGTGTAGTATGATGAAATTTATATAATATACAATCAGAGAGCAGGAGTACCAGCTACCAGAACTGTTTGGGAGGCTGATGGTATGAGACTGGACAAAGATAGGCCTGAGGTGGGACATTGCAGTTGGAGTGGATCCAGTCACCCCTCTACTCTACACCATTCACTCAAGTCATCTAGCCAGCTGGTCACTTACCCACTTGTTCCCCACCTCCCCACTCACTCCCCAAACCAACCAGCTCCACAACCACACCTGCCTAACACTCAAATCCTCTCAGTCACCAATCTACCAAACCAAACAAACATCTATCTATCATTGGTAAAACTCCTTTATCAGAGCTCACCTGGCTTTGTGCCTGGTGCTCAGGATGTCGCAGTGAGCAAGTCTAGTCACTTTCTAGCTCTTCTGGAGCTTATTGGTGACAGACATCATGAAAATCCCCCAAGTGGCTATGTGTTAGAGGTTGAAGGAAGATTTCTGGAAGAAAAGGGCAAAGCTTCTATAATAGCCTATAACAGAGGAACCCAGTCTAGGCTTGGGGAAGAGAGGCTAGAAAATCTGCATGGAGGAAGGGGCCTCCAAGTTATGCCTTGAGGGTTCCAGAGATAATCAAGAGGCCAAGTTAATAATGATTACCAAGATGGAGATGGGAAGGGGGAATGGGTAACAGCTTCTGGTAACTTGGGGGATGGCTTGGGTAACATGGTCTTGGCCAACTTTCAAACAATCCAGAGTGTAGTGTTCATTACACATGCTGCGGAGGGCTGTGTGAGGGGCTATTGTAGAGTCCTGGACAGCCATGACCCCAGCTTTTTCTTACATGATGGTTCTCCAACAGTTTCTTTCCCTTCTTAACTAAGAGAGGAAGGACTGAGCCCTAGGTGTCTCTTCCTTTTTCCTATTCTCTGTAGTAGACCTTGACCTCAGTGTGCTGCTGGAGATAGGTTCCATCCATCATGAATTAGTTGAGTCATCATTGACCTAGTATTCAAACATTGCTTAGTATGTGCTAGGCATTGTGCCAGTCCAGCAGCTCTCAAAGCTTTGGTATTGGGACCCCTTAAATTCTTAAAAACTATTGAAGACCCAAAGAGCTTTTTGTTTTTTAATGGGTTATTGCAATCTATATTTTACTATTTGAAGTTTAACACAAAATTTAAAGCACAGGAAACACAACTGCTTAGTCATTAGAAAGATGAGAATAAAAAGGAAAATAATGTCTGGGTCTTATTACAAAAATAGTTTTGACCTTGCAGAGGCCCCCAAACCTTTAAAAATTGTGCTGCATATTTGAGGGGTACTGGACCCAGTCCTTGCCTTTGTGATGCTAGGCCCTGTGGTATGATGGGAAGCTTGTGATGGAGTTGGGTCTAAATGGGACTTGGGGCATTCCAGAGGGTACTTGGAGGAAGATAGTTCAGAGCCAAGGTGGGGCTCTGCCAGGGAGGACAAGTCTGTGGTGGGAGGCTCAGAGATCTCACTGAAGGATCCGGAAGAGGTTCATCATGGCTGTATGTTAATGTTGTGCTCACTAGGGTGATACCAGTTTAAATGCTCTGTGTGGCTTCAGTATGGTGTGATTTTATCCACCTATTTATTTTCAGAGGCACATGTGGCTGTTCTTAAGCCCCTTCTGTGTGACTTAAGGAAGCTAAGGGCCTCTTTGTGTTGGAGAGCTTCCTATTTCAAGTGCTGAACTGGGTTTGTTAAGCTTTGAAAATGCAAATTAAGTAGAGCCCTGAAACATGAGGTGGGCTCAGAGGAAGCATCAATGTGCAGGAGAAAGAAGGCTGAATTAAAAAGCAGGATTAATCATGAAGGATCTGAAAGGTGACACTTGAGAGTAGAGGACTTGTGTGAAACAAGTGGAACTGCTCGTTTGATGTCATCCTCTTATCTCAAGATGTGGCCTCTTGGCCCCGAGTGTCATTACCTTGTGTGATAGCTCCAGCCAGATTAGAGGTGTGTAACCATGTCCCCAGGTGCAACCTGAGACTTCCTTTGCCCTCACCAGGCAGTCCTAGGAGGGGTCCACTCTGTTGGGCCCAGATTGCTTGGTCAGCAGAACCACAGAAGTGAGGCCAGACCTCCTGTGCCCTGTAGGTCTCACTTTTATTGCAAAGAACACTGGTGATACCCATCAGAGGATTTTCTTACCTCAGGCCATTCTTTCTTTTACTTCTGTCTCTTAGGTGTGGTATCTTACTCACTTTCAAGGAATCTGGGATGAATTGTCCAGTGTTAAGAGTCTGCTAATATCTCCCTGATTTACACTCCCAGGGGATTGGCACCTTCATTCTCCAGAACTTGTGCACCTTGGGGTATCAGAAAGTGAGAACACTGTCAGGGAGTCCAAAGAAACAAGTTCAGGGAGATGCAGTCCACACTGAAAAGGCAGAAAGAAAGGAGAGAGAGAAAAAGAGAGACAGACTGTGTGTGACTGTGTATGTATGCCTCATTGGTGGCTTTTTAAATAAATCCTAAATAAGAAAAAGCAAGCCTGAACAAATCAGACCTTGTTTGCTCCGGCTGGGTCATGCGATATTTTATTTTGTTCAAGGTAGCTTGAAGATTTTCATCACGACAGCCCACATTTTCATTGCTCTCTCCCCTGGAGGCACTGTGGATGAGAGGAGATTAAACCCCAATAGACAGTGCACTGGGGAGGCTTGGGAGCCACAGTCAGGTCCTTTACACTCAGTGCCACTTAGTCACCGAAAGTGGCTTCTCACAGAGGGAGGCATAGTCCCTCCCCCTGGGGTAGAGGGCTTGGGCTTCAGGCAGCTGAGGCCCCTTCTGGGGAGACACCGCTCAGCTCCGCCCCACACTCCTGTGGATTGTGGGGTCAGCAGCAACTGGGCTGTTCTTCTCTGATGTCCTGATGTTACCCAGGCGAGGGATGATGGAAACAGGCCTATGCCTAGTGTGGCTGCTGCTTCTGTCTCGTGTCTTTGCTGCTGTGTGGAGCCAGGTGAGGACTGGCGTTCTCTGGGCCTGCTTCAGGGAGTGAGGGCCAGGTACCCTGTTCAAAGAACATGCAGGAAAGGAGCGGTGTAGTGACCTGCTCTTCTCCTTCTGTATAATAAATGTGATTGGGCTTCCCTTTTGGACAGACTTGGTTTCACTTCCCACCCCAGTGGAAGCCATTGTCACCTTGGTTTGGCCTTCTGTGCTCTCAGCCTGGCTTTGCTTTTATGGGCCATTTGCTGTTTCCCACATGGAGTGAACACAGCTGTCTGCTACTGAAGGGCACAAGACATGGTTAGATACCTCTGTATCCCTCACAGAGCCTTATAAAGGGAACAGGGGAATATGTGTTTGTCCATTGACTTGTTCCTGCCTCTGGCACTGTGATTCTCTAATTTGATATGAGTGAGCAATGTAGACTTAGCCTAGGGATATGACAACAGGACAGAGCAAGCATTATAAACCTTTGGATTGGACAGTCAGCCTGTCATCACAATAACCAGCTGTCATTGACAAGTATTTAGAAAGAGATGAAAGAATCTTGGTGTTTCTGATAATCTTTTTTATGCACCATGGAGTCTAGATTATGTGGATGACAATACAGCATTCCATAAACAAACCTTATGAAGATCTTTATAAGATCAACTAGGTAATGGTTCTTTGTTTTTGTGAGACCTGGCCAGAAAATTTGACAAGATATATATTCTAGGTTCCTTTCATTTTTACCCATTTGGGGAAGGGATTGGAAAGGTTATTTAAAATGAATCTCCCTACTGGTGGGTTGTTAGGTGCTGTCTACTCACTGTGACCCTAAGTTCAGCAGAATGAAATACTACCTGATACTGTGCTGTGCACATGATCTTTTTAGGTTTGAGCCCATTGTTGGCAGACACTGTATTTCTTTTCACTTTTGAGTCATGCCACATCAGCAACTGGGGGTCCCAGAGGCTTTATTCTATTCCTGTCATTAAGGTTGACTCTACTTAAATACATGCAGTTGTTCTAACAAGATAAAAACAAAGGTCACTACAGGAAAAGTTTCTATCTTAAACAGAACTAGAACCCAAGGACATATAGAAAAATATTACCAAGTAAAAGATAGAGAAGACTTAGATGGAGAGGGTGGGGGGGGGAAGCATACGGGAGGGTAAGGGGGAACCTATATGAATAATGTACATCAAAATGCATATATGGAAATGTCACAATGAAAAGCATGTCAGAATGAATCACATTAAGGTGTACATTAAAAATTTCCAATAAAAAAAAAAAAGTTAACTCTACTTTGGGGAGGCACCTCTTCCCCAGTCGTTTCCTGAGTGCCATCCAGCCTCAGGGGTTTATTTTCTGGCACTATATTTAACAGTGCTTCTCTGTTATTCCTAGGGTTATCAATGGCTAATTGTTTTGGGAATGGGTTGACTCCTTCTCCTTAGTCTTTCTTAGTCTGGATGGTCAGCTGAAACCTGTCCTCCATGGGTGACCCTGCCTGTACCTGAGATACCAGTGTCATAGATTTCAGTATCACATCATCATGAAAGCCCCCACTGCACAGACAAGCTGGCAGGCATATAGGGGCCCTACTGGCATGGGAGCTTCTAAAGGATAGGGCTGTTAGCTGGTTTTGTTCTCTGGTATATCTTAGTGCTTCAAATGGTCCTGGGACATAGAAGTGACACAAGAACCATTTGTTGAGTGAATGGGTGGATCTTGATTTCATGCATTGGACACATGTGCTGGTCAAGTGTTTGCGCTGTGCCTGGCCTTGTGTGGCCTGGTTTTGAGGCAGATTGGAAAGACCCAACTCCCCCTTGGGCCCTGTGGCAGGGGTTGGGCACTGTTAATCAATGTTAAATGCTGTTAAAGGCCAATCCAACCCCTAGGCCTTGGGGACTCAAGGGCCCAGGATTGCCAACACTAGAAGGGCTACTCCTCACCTACTGCAATTTCTCTCCAGATAGAACAAAAGAACCCCAGCTACCTCATTGGTAACACTTTCATCTGTCACATTCTTTAAGCAAAAAATTGTACATCAGCTTAGCTCAGTAACTGCAGGATTGCTGTACTATCAGTAGTGTTAGAGCAAATGTGTGTAATGGTTTATTCAACATCATTATGTTGCTGAGGTCCTGAGTTCGATTCCCAGCACCGCAAAATGGGAGAAGGACCTGGCAATCCACTCCCAACGCAATCCCGAAACAGTCAGCCATTGAAAACCCTATGAGGGTCTCTATGAGTCGGATACCAACTTGACGGCACCTAACAACAACATGTTGTTATTGTTAGGTGCTGTGGAATTGAGTCTGACTCATAGTGATCCTATGTACAACAGAATGAAATACTCCTTAACACTGTGCCATGCCCTGCACTGTGTCAGTGCTTTTCTGCTATTCATAGGGTTTTCAATGGCTGATTGTTTGGGGATTGTTTGGGAATGGGCTGTCAATTCCTTTTCCTTTTTTATGCAGTGCTGGGGATCGAACCTAGGGTCTCACAGAGCACAGAACAGCACTCTACTAACTGAGTGAAACCCTGACCCTTCGACACTGTTGTACAGATGAGAAAACTGAGGTTCACTAAAGTTATGTCATGTGCCCAAAGTCTCAAAGCTGCCAAGAATGAAGATTTCAACCCAGGTCCTCTATACCCAATGCTCCCCTCATTCCCACTATTGTTAAACAATTTTGTTTGGCAACATAAAGGTTGGGTGCTGTGCTTGACAGAAAAGTTGCAAGAAATGAAGTCGCACTTCCACTGCAACTGGAAGTGAAGTTTTTTGATGAAAAAGTACTGTGGTTTAGTTTAAATTTATACCTGTGTCTTTCCCCTAAGTGGTGTATTTAGCTGGTGATGTTGTTGAAGGGAATCAGTCTTGTTTTTATAGGCCAGCTATTATATATTTTTTTCAAAAGCTATCACAAAGAACATTTGTCTAGAATAGAGATAAATCTGGAAGGGTTGTGGGGATGATGTGGATGAGGAGCAGAGAGACACGTTCTCTGTGTCTTGTAGCACTACAACACTGCACTAGGATAACTTTGGGCATCGAATAGTTGATTTAATGCCTAAATACAAGAAAACAGCAAAGGCATTAATAGATGTTCTTACACTGCCAGTGTTTAAATTTTTTTCACCCCTCTTAAACATCCATAAAATGAGTTTCTTGGTCATGTGTTTGGAGGAATCAGGTGGAAGAAGATTGTGCATATGCATGTCCTCTTTCCTGTGACTCAAAAGGAGGCAGAAAGTCCCCTGTGCTTTGGTCCTGGAGTCAGGGTCATAGCTGTGGATCTGTGGGAAGAGAGGGCTTTCTTTCTTGCCTTTGGAGTCAACATCTGCCAAGTGAGCTGATATCTATTGGAATTTAAAATGGATGCTAAATTTTGAAGCATTAACTTTAGTGCTAGACTTTAAAAATAGTAGGCTATCTGAAATTCAACTTAATTAGGTATCTTGAATTTTATCTGGAACCCTACTAAAAACGAAAAGCAGTGTCATTGGGCAGAGCCAGATAACTGAGTAACTTGTTGGCCTAAGGGATCAGGAGCTCTTGGAAGACAGGGAAGTGGGAGTGTTTTGCATCTTGGGAGTCATTTGGACTGGTGGAGGAGGGCAAGGATGGGTAAGGCCAAGGTCTTGCAATCTGTCTTGTCCTCTGTGTGGCCGGCAGTCAGAAGGGGAGGGTGAGTCAGCCATTGCCTTGTCCCAGAGCACGAGGAGCCACCCAGTGTTTCACCACTGGAGCTTTTGTCTTTTTATTTGCTAAATTTAATTGTCAGTGTCATATCAAATCATGGTAAAGTAATTCCAACTGCAAAATGTTTAAGCTCATTTGCTCCTCCCCTGAGGCCCTCCCTGCTCTCACTCTCCAGGTAACCATGGGAGCAGTTTCCTCTTGATCCCCTCAGAAGCATTCTGGGCATCCAGAAGCAGATGTGCATATTCTTTTGGCTCTGTTTATTGAACTACAGCCTTGATCGCCTATGGCAGGCTGTTTTGCTGCTTTCTCCCACTTAGCACCCCTTGGGCTTCTTTTCGTGTTATTACAAGTGGAGCCCAGATATTCTTTGTAAAAGTACAGTTTTTTATTTTATTGGTATTGAGTGTCCTGTCACCAAAATGAAGACAGTTACATATTGCTTCCTAGCTGTGACTTTTAAGATTAATAGAACGGTGCTGGTTTGCTTCAGAACTTGGAGTGAATTGGGCATGGTAGCACACTTGGTTGGGCTGGGAATTAGCTCAGTTGGTAGAGCGCTGCACTGCAGTCTCTGAGATCCCGAGTTTAATTCCCAGCGCCACAAAAACGGGAGAAGGACCTGGCAATCCACTCCCAAGGCAATCCCGAAACAGTCAGCCATTGAAAACCCTATGAGGGTCGCTATGAGTTGGATACCGACTCGATGGCACCTAACAACAACAACAACAGCACACTTGGTAGTGCCCTAACTTGGGAGGCAGAGGCAGGTGGATCTTGAGTTCTAGGCCAGAGGCAGCCTGCCTAACTTAACAAGACCCTGACTCAAAACAAACATTTAAAAATAAATGGGCTGGGGGTATAGAGCACTTGCAAAGTATGTACATGGCCTGGGGTTCAACCTCCAAGTACTGCAAAAACAAAAACAAAAACAAATAAATAACTCAGGGTGCATAAGCCACTAGTAAGAATCTTCCAAGGCAGGCTTCAGTTTGGAGATCCCAGTATCCTCCAGGTTGACTGTGTATCATGGAGTAGCCAGATACCATTATCAGAACCCATGGAGTCAGTTTGAATTGCTGAATAATTTTAAAGCATTATAAAAATTAGATTAACATAGTTTTTTTTCCCCCTAATAAGCAGTTTCCTATTCACCTGTCTGAGAGTTGACATAATTTATCTCTTTCTCTGATTGGATATCTTAAGTCTTGTCTTTTCGTTTCTTCTCCTGACTTCTCCAGTATTGCTGTAACTCAGTGCATTTGTTCCAGCTGGCTCATTTGTAACATCATATGATGTATTTTCTAGACCTTTTAAATAAATTACTTATTTATATGAAGAGACCATAATTGACTTTTCGGTTGAGAAACCCAATTCACCAAAGTGGCCAGGGAGAGACATAGTTCATTTTGCTCTATTATCAAATCAATGTTCAAGTAATATTTTAAGATTATTTATTTCCCTCAATATAAGAAAAATGTCAAGATTTATTTCCCATGTTTCTTAAATGTCAGAGGAAATTGACCTGAGATTGGAGAACTCTCAGTGCCTGGTGCCCTGCATCTCAGCTGAGGCATTGAAAGACTGGTGCTCCATGCTGACAGTGAGCATTGCCTTTGGCCTGAGTGTGGCTGTGCAGGAATCTGGGTCCTTGGTTCTCAGGACTAGCTGGAGAAGTGACTTCAGCAGGCACAAGGCCCTCTGGAGTGGGATGGGCTAGGCTGGGGCAGAAGGGTTGCTTCTGAAGGTCGATTAGGAGGAGATAAGTCATCCTCCACCCTAGCCAAGCCCTGCCTGAAAACATGGGTGGGGAGCAGGAAGGTGTCCTAGTGTGGGGGAAGTCAAGAACCAAGAATGAATGATAGGGCCTGGGGCGGAGACCAGCATGGGTAGAGGACAAGAGTCTCTCTGTATGCTGGGGTGAGAGGCATTTGTCCAGTGTTTTTATCCAGCCCATGCAGTAACCAGTTTCTGGTGCTGAGTTGCAGGCCCTATGCTGGGTTGGAGAATGTGACAGCAGTTCACAGTCCAGTAGGTGTGGCTAGCAGGAGGTCATTTATCTACGGGACAAGGCAGAGTGGAGAAGGCTCTTCAGAGCATATAAAGCTGAGTCTGTGAGCGTGATGAGAGAGATGCAGTCTAGCATTGCTGCCCAGCCTGAGGATGTCCCCTAGTCAGGACCTCTACTCAGGTAAAGCCTGGTCCTTGGCTTCCTTGAAGAAAAGAATTTCAGGGTGAGCCAGAAAGTGAAACAAAGCTAGTGAGTTTAGTAATCCAGCATCCAAGACATGAACTTGAGCCTCTTAAGAGAGCACTTAGATGTCTTCACAAGGGATATATATATATATATATATATACACACACACATACACACACACTTTGTGGCTTTTGGGGTTACACTGCTCAAAAGATGTAATTTACAATTCAATTCAAAGTCGAAACAGAGCAATGAATTGGCTTTATTTACTCTATCTTAAATAATTTCTCCAAGATGTCAATGACATTTTTAACGTTTAAGGACATGCCAATGAGATAGAAACATAAGGAAAAAGAAGAAGTTCCATTGTTTAGGATTTAAAAGATTAAGTAGAAATGCTTTGGTATACCTTCTATTTGAGAAACTTCCCTTTAGTAAAATGAATTATAAGATGATCCAGGATGTGTATTGTGTAGGTTGATAGATAAGAAAAGAGTCACAAGGGAGTTTTCTGGGCATGTGCTAACTGCAAATATGGCCTATAATCCTGTTTGTGAAGTTCTCAAAGAAGTACAGGATTATGGATGGGAAAATAAGGTTAAACTCAAAGGTCACATACATTTTTATCCTAAAATGTACAGCAATTTTTAATATTTCCATTTAAAATATCTTCCAGCATAATATTTATGCAGATAGTTCTCACAGCAGTTTTCTTAACTGTTGTTGTTGTTGTTGTTGTTGTTGTTGTTGTTGTTAGGTGCCATCTGGTCAGTATCCAACCCATAGTGGCCCTACATACAACAGGCGAAACACTGTTGTTAGTGCTTCTCTGCTATTCATAGGGTTTTCCATAGCTGATTTCTTTCTAGGAGTGGGTTGCTGGGTCCTTCTCTAAAACCTTCAGCCCCTGGTGTTCTCAGGCATCTTCTATCCAAGTACTAATCAGGCCTGAGCTTGCTTAGCTTCCAAGATTGGATGCCACAGTGGTACGGCTGCCACAGTGGTACGGCTGCAGGCAGTTTTCTTAGTAGTTGTGTTGAAGTCCTTGATTTTCAGCTGATGGGATTTAACCAGATCCTGGGGTGAAAGCTCTTTTCCTTTCCATGTCACCCCAGTTTTCCCTGTCTTTCTATCCGGTCTCAAACCCAGTCTAGAGGGATACTGGGAGTTGGCCAAGGGAAGAGAGTGTGAGGGCTGCAGGGTTGGGCTGGCAATATGAGTTAGGAGTAGATCATGAAGGCCTTTGTACAGCACGGAGATGGCACTTTGTACTGTAGCCTTTAAAAAGTCACTGAAGGAACTGAAAATGGGAGCTTCATGGCGAGATGTGTGGTGCTTTTTTTTTTTTTTTGGTGGTACTGGGGGTTCAGCCCAGGGTGTTGTGCATACTTTTGCAAGCACTCTACCACTGAGCTGTACCTCTAGACCCTTTTAAAATTTTTTATCTTGAGATAGAGTCTCACTAAATTACACAGGCTGCCTCTGGCTTACAATTCTCCTGCCTCTGCCTCCTAAATTGCTGGGATTATAGGCATGAGCCACTGTGCCTTGCAAGGTATATATTTTGGAAGGCTCTCTCTGGTTGCAGAGAATGGAGTGTGGATGAGAAGGGACAGGCTGGTGGCACAGAGAATAGAGAGCCACAGCAGTGACCCGACCTGGGACAGTAGCTGCCAGGTGGGAAGATGTGGCAGTGGTCAGTAGATGATAGAGCGGGCAAGACAAGGTAACTGAGTGTTTGGTTGGGAATAGGGGTGAGGCTGAGTGATAGAATGTCACATGGACCTTGAAGTTACCTTGACACTTAAAGCTCCCCTGAGGGTGAAAAGAAAGTCCTGAACAGAAGGCAGAATCTCCAGTGGATGATGGGGGTGGAGCAGGATTGGTCAGCAGGATGTGGAGGAAAGAATGTACCAGAGCCTGCTGCCTTCTTTTCCTTCATCTTTGAAATATTTGGAAGTTTGACAACACCCTGGAATCTACAAGGAATGCATAGACCAAAGGGCTAATTTCAACATTGGATAACTCCAACCATCATGAAAAGTACTTTGGCTTTTCTACAGATATTTTCAGGAACTAGTGTGAGATTTTTCTCTCTTGCTATAAAACTCTAGCCCCTTTGTTATAAATACTATAGGATTATTTTTGGAATAAAGATACAGCTTTTCTTTATAGTTTTCCTTTTGATACTTAATGAAAAAACATATTTGTGAAATTTCCTTTGTGGGAACAGATGGCCTGAACCTCAATCTTGATACTTGTTATGTCTGTAAAGGACTTTAAACTATTGGCTGTAGCCTTAGAGTGACACTGGGAGAGTCTCTGCGTACAGAAAAACTAGAAGCTGATGGTTTGGCATGGTGCTGAGAATGAGAGAACCTGAATGTCATAATACTCAGATGGCTTCTTAGGTCGGGTTATGTCATTCGCTACTTTTAGTTAGAAGCCACCATACTACTTAAGAGCAAAGAGTAGAGAGAGTTGTTGTTGTTGTTGTTGTTGTTGTTAGGTGCCGTTGAGTTGGTATCCAACTCATAGCAACCCTTATAGGGTTTTCAATGGCTGACTGTTTCGGGATTGCCTTTGGAGTGGATTGCCAGGTCCTTCTCCCATTTTTGCTGGGAATTGAACTTGGGACCTCAGAGACTGCAGCACAGTGCTCTACCAACTGAGCTAAATCCCAGCCCAGAGAGAGTGTTAGCTAATCTATATTCCTCCATGACTTAAAAGTCAAAGAGCAAAAGAAGTTTCCCAGTATAAGAAGCAAATATTATGGAATTTATTTCCTAAGACCAGGGTATGGCTATGTTGTATTGAAAATAGCATCCAAGTGGTGGTGCTTCTCAAACTTCGCTATTCATTGGAAGCATCTTCAGCTTGGATAAAATGAAGACTCCCATTGAGTAAGCTCCCATTCTAGGGTGGGGCCTGAGATCCCGATTCTGATAAGCTCCCATCAGTGATTGTCAGCAGAGAAATGCAGCTCAGTGTAGCCACCTAGTGAGAGATAGATTGTTGTTGTTGTTGTTAGGTGCTGTCGAGTCGGTATCCGACTCATAGCTACCCTCATAGGGTTTTCAATGGCTGACTATTTCGGGATTGCCTTGGGAGTGGATTGCCAGGTCCTTCTCCCATTTTTGCGGTGCTGGGAATTGAACTCGGGTCCTCAGAGACTGCAGCGCAGCGCTCTACCCACTGAGCCAAATCCCAGCCCGAGAGATAGATAGATAGATAGATAGATAGATAGATAGATAGATATCCATCCAAAACATGGACATTGGCTTCTCAAGAGAGAAAAGAGGGAAAGAAGTGGATGCACAGGTTTCCTCTAGTTTTATTTAACCTTTGGCCCAGTTGGTAGAGTGTTGCTCTACACTCTATAAGGCCCTGGTTTTGATCCCCAGCACTGCAAAAGTGGGAGAAGGACATGGCAATCCACTTCCAAAACAATCCCCAAACAATCAGTCATTGAAACTCTATGAATAGCAGAAGCACTGACATAGTACTTGGCATGGCACAGTGTCAGGGAGTGCTTCATCTGTTGTACATAGGGTTGCTATGAGTCCGACCCAATTCGACGGCACATAACAACAACAGGGCAGTTCCCATGTGATGTCAGTCCTCGGTGTCCAGCTTTGGGCATCTAATGTGACATGAACCTTAAGCTCCACTTAGAAAGACCCCTGTCACGGATTAGGGGAGATGTCAGTAAGCAAGGTCAAACTCAAAGGTTACGTACATACATTTTGACCCCAAAGATGGGCTTATTGCTATTTTAAATTTTTTATTATTTAAAATGTCTCTCAAAAATAACCTCTCTATGCAGGCAGTCCTCACAGCAGTTTTCTGAATGGTATCCAAGTTCTTGATTGTCAGCTAGTGAGCTTCAAACCAGACCCTGGGGTGAAAGCTCTCTCCCTTTCCACATCTCCAACATTTCCCTGTCTTTCTATCCTGCCTCACTCACCCAGGCTGCTGATACTGCTGGTTCTTGAGCACATTTTGAATAAGTAGCATGTGAGCTGGGGTTACTATCTTTTGGGGATGTTAGAAAAGCCATGGAATCTTCGAACAGTGAGGCTGCCACCTGGTCCCTGTCCCTTCCCTTCACTATGCCCCAGTGCATATGATTTCAGGGAGGTAGTGAACCGTCCCCCATCTTCACCTGTGCTTCTAGAGGGGGCTAACAGATTGACAGCCTTTCAGTCAGTCTCAGTGCCTTTGTGGAGTAGATCTTGGTTAAAACTGGGCAGTACTGCTGAGATTACATGCTGTGATTAGGTAGAACACCCTGGAAGTTCAGCCACTCCAAAGGTGTGAGGTTCTGAGGTGGGAATTGTGGATGCTGGGCTTGCAGCAGGAGTGGTGGGTGTGACTTGAGCTATGCTACTTCATTTGTTTCATAGATGAGGAATGACAATTGGGTCTAAGATTCCCAGATAGCCAGGGGGTTTGGTGTTTACCAGAGTTACTTGTTCACAGTAGTGGTTTATTTTATTTTATTTTATTTTATTTTCAGGACTGAGAGGTTAAACCCAAGGCCTTTCTCATGCTAGGCACATGCTCTAACACTGAGCCTCACCCCAGTTCCTTTGTTGTATTATTATTATTATTATTATTATTATTATTATTATTATTATTTTACTTTTGAGCCAGTCTCACTAAGTTACACAAGCTGCCTTTGACCTCAAACTCTTAATTCTCCAGCCTCCACTTCCTGAGTTGCTGGGATTGCAGGCCTGTGCTACAGCACTTGGTGACAGTTGTTAGTGCCACCTAGTTGGTGTCTGACTCCTAGCAACCCTATGTATAACAGGTGAAATAGTTTTGTTAGTGCTTCTCTGCTACTCATAGAATTTTCAATAGCAGATTGTTTTTTGGGAGTGGGTTGTCAGGTCCTTTTCCTAAGCCTACAGCACCTGGTGTTCCCAGGCGGTCTCCCATGCAAGTACTAACCAGGCCCGGCACTGCTCAGCTTCTGAGATATGACAGGATTCGATGCCACAGTGGTACTGCTGCAGGCCACCTCATGACAGCAGTGGTTTTAAAAATTAAGGATCCTGCTGAGCAGCCTGTAATCCCAGTCACTTGGAAACCTGAAGTAGGAAGATTGCAAGTTCCAGGCCAGAGGCAGCTTGTGTAATTCAGTGAGATTCTGTCTCAAGACAAAAAATTTAAAAGGGTAGGGATGCAGCTCTGTGGAGGAGCATTTGCAAAGTATATGCAAGAACATAGGTTCAGCCCCCTACTACTGAAAAAAAAATTAATGAAATGAAATGAAATTAAAGATCCAGGCACAGTAGATGAGTGGGTGAGAAATGCCCCACTGTGGAAATGACAGGAATCAAGATGGACCGTCTTGAGGTGTGGGTAACTCCAGTGGGCACAGGGTCCTCCTGGCACAGGCTGTGCTACGCTGGTTGAGAGCTGTAGGAAAGGTGTGACTTGAGGAATTTATTTTTATGGCCATATGAACACAGGTGTGGGGTCCCAGAGGCAGTGCTCACTTGTCGGCCAGGGTGGGCTTGGTGGAAGCCGTTGTTAGACGGGCTTGAAAATGTCAGTCCTGGCTTTGAGATCCCTTGGAGTTCTTGCACAGTGTTTACTCCAGTGTGCTCTCAGGGTTTCACTGTCCACAGCTGATGTTAATCTGTCCCTCTCATCCTGAGGTGGCCAGAAAGTTACTCCTACATGGTTCCTCCAACCCCAGATTATTTTTAAGTAAATTCCTGACCCTCTGTCATTTCCCTTGTAAATATCTCAGCATAGACTGGGTGTCTAAAAGGGTACAATTTATTCATCACCTCCCTAAAACATTAATTATAATTTGTTAGTATCATTTAAATGTCTAGTTATAGTTAACGTTCACCTACACACATTGCAATTTTTTAAAATGCTTTTTCTGTCTGGATTGAGAGCCAGTTGGTTGAGAGATCTTTAAAGTCTTTTTTAATGTATAGGTTTCCCTGCCATCTTTGCAGTCTGTGCAGTTCGTTATTGTTACTAATAAACTGGGTCATTTACTGTCACCCTTTTCCATAAGCTGGATTTTGCTCATTCCCTCCTCTGATGGTTTTGGCATGCTCCCTCTTCCCCTTGTGTTTCCTGGTGGTTTGCTGTAGCGGGGGAGGTCATTTGAGTGAGACAGGGACAAGGCTTCCACACAGTCGTGTGGGTATCTCACATAGGACATGCATCAGGAATGGTTGTCTTGCAGATGCTGGCGTAGCAGACACTGATCAGCTCTCTCGAGAACTGTTATGTCACCAGGGGTAATAAACAGTGATATTTTAATTTTGTCCTTCCTTCTTCATTTTTTTTTTTTTTTTTGCTGGAATAACTCTAAAAGGTAAACTTCCCTTGGGAGCTATTTGGTTACCCTGAAATATCCATTACTTAGGAAATGTGTGATACATGCTTGATTCTTGCCTTTTATTTACCAGTTTTATACCACTTTTCAATACGATAAGAGAGTTCCTTTGATCCTCCAAAGGGAACCTTTGATTTTTTCTTTCTTTAATTAAGAGCTTACATGCTTAAGCATATTCTTTGGATGTCTGTTGCAGTTATTACCCTTTTGCTTAAATTTCTTATCTTTGGACAGTGGGGACTTTTTAGGTTGGTGCCTAAGGCCTTTTGATATGACCCATGGTCTGTGGGTCTCTCAGAGGACTCCTTGCCACATGGCAGCTGAATGTCTCGCTGGTCACGAGAGTTGTAAGAGAGAGGACGAGGATGAGAGAGACCCCACAAGGCAGAAACCACAATCTTTTGTAGTCTTCCCCCGAAATGATTGGCCATCATTTGGGCACTTGTGTTGTAGTCATTGGAAGTGACTCACCAGGTGCTGCCTATACTCAAGGGGAGGGGACCAAACAGGGCAGGAGCCCTGGGGACCATCTAGAGCTATTCGGAAAGTTGCCTGCTACAGCCCTAGCAATCTTTCGTTGTAGTCATTAGGTGCTGTTGAATGGATGTCTGACTCATAATGACCCTACATACAACAGGCGAAACACTATTGTCAGTGATTCTTTGGTATTCATAGGGTTTTCAATGGCCAATTTTTTTTTTTAGGGAGTGGGTTGCCAGTGCTATTTTCTTGTGTGAGAAGTTTCAGCTATCTAGACAGTTTTCCAAGGAATTTCCCAAGGAGTCCTGGCTTCTTTTAATCAGAAATAGTATTTAGAGGCTATACATTGATCATAAGATTCCAGGTCTATCTGATGGCCAGAACTAGGGAGCACAGGTTCAGTATCCTTTCTCTGAAATGCTTGGGACCAGAAGGGTTTCAGAATTCAGATTTAAAATTTTTTTTTTTTTTTAATATTTGCATGTACATATTGAAGTAGCTCGGGAATGGGACCCAAGGCTAATCATGAAATTCACTTATATGCACAGTATAAAGATAATTTTATACAGTATTTTTAATGTGCTGCATTTTTGCTGTGATCTGTTACATCAGGTCAAGTGGAGTGGAATTTTCTACTTGTGGCATCATGTGGAAAAAAGTTGTGGATTGTGGAACATTTTTGACTTTAGATTTTCAGATTAGTGATGCTCAACTTTTTTTTTTTTTTTAATTTAGACATGCTATTCTTTCCCATTCAGAGTCAAGATTACAAGTTTTTATCTTACCTTTGTATCTATTTTCAGCCACTCTAGGGCTGTTAGTGGCTCTCAGTGATACCAGTATAACTATTCATGTATTATCTCACAATACACAAACAGAAATCTCAAGATAATCACCAAAAATATGACTACTGACACTCAAGGCTGTATCCCCCTACATTGTATGGTCACATTCTTCCGTACAGTCGTGACTGAAGTAGCTTCTCACTGGGTGGCACATGATTTGGTTCATTGTTTCAATTTACTTTTGAGTTTCAGGTTGTTTTAAAACAGTAATTTTATTTTTGCATACATTATTTTCATTAT
Source organism: Pedetes capensis (assembly GCA_007922755.1). Classification (NCBI taxonomy): domain Eukaryota; kingdom Metazoa; phylum Chordata; class Mammalia; order Rodentia; family Pedetidae; genus Pedetes; species Pedetes capensis. The sequence goes on from VMDO01003071.1 coordinate 82,281, forward strand.
CCTAAAGATGATTTATGGTGCTGAGGTTTAGCTCAGTTGGTAGAGTGCTACTCTGCACATTCTGAGGACCTTGGTTCAATCTCCAACACCACAAAAATGGGATAAGGATGTGACAGTCCACTCCCAAAACAATCCTGAAACAATCAGCCAGTGACAGCCTTATGAGAGTCTCTATGAGTTGGACCCGACTCTACGACATCTAACAACAAAGATGATTTATACATTACGTTGTATTCAAAGGAGTCTCGCTTCTATTGTCCCTTTACCTCCATTTTCTTCTTTCTCTTTAAGTGGCCTTTTGAAAAGCACTTAGGTTATCCTTTTTCTTTTTGCATATAAGTGGTAGCATTCTACATATAAGTGCTCTTTGGCTTAGGATGGGGATATATTGGATAAACCTAGTGTCAGTTGAAAATGTCACAGGCCAAAAGTACACCAAAAGTACACAGGCCAAAAGTGCACATGCTGGCTGGCCAGCTCAGCCCAGCAGCACACCGCAGAGCAGACTTTTTGCCCCAAGATTGCGCTGCTCCCACTACCTTGCTTCACTAGAGAGAATTGGACTGCATGTCATTAATAATTCAAGACTAGCTTTCTACCAAATGCATATCGCTTTCATACCAACATATAGTCCAAAAATCAAAAGTCAAACCATGGCAAGGCAGAGGCCACCTGTATGCTTTCCACTGTCTTGTACTCTGCTTACCCACGTGTCCCAGTGACCTGTTCTGGGGCATTGTGAGAAATGAAGTTTCTCATGGGTGTAACAAGATGCGAAGAGGAAGGGCAGGACCCTGGCTGCTCCTGGAAGAAGCCCCTGGTTATGACCACTCCAGCTTTTTTCTTAGCTTTCATCCTAGGTGAAGGGCGAAGTGTCTTTGTCTTTGTAAGCAGGTCTATGTTGTGGTTAGGTGCCTTTGAGTTGGGTCGGACTCATAGTGACCCTCACAGGGTTTTCAGTGTCTGATTGTTTCAGGAGTGGGCTGCCAAGTCCTTCCTCCATTTTTGCTGAGGATCTAACTCAGGGCCTCAGCACAGAGCAGCACTCTACCAATTGAGCTAAACCTCAGTGCAGTCAGGTGGATAGGGCTGCTTTTTTCATGAGGCACATCCCTTCCTGGCCTTTCACTTACTCTCATATTGTCTCATAGAACTTCTTCCAGATTTTGACAACCCATTATCTGTCAGTCATGGTTTTTGATGATAGTATCTATTTTGTGTGCTTCATGTTTATATGTATTAGTAAGGATTTGTGAGGAATGCTATCAGGTACTACTTTTTAGATGCCATTTAAAAACAAAGCCCCGTATGTGAAAAGTAAACACATTTTTTTTTCTTTTTCTTTTTCTTTTTCTTTTTTTTTTTTTTAAATAAACTTTTGTTTCCTAACCAATACCCTATTATTTGTGTTGCAGGGAAAAGGACCTGGAGGCCAAGTTCATTATTCAAATGGAGAAAAGCAAAACAACAATCACAAACTTAAAGGCAAGTATGGATGTGGCCCTGCTCCAATTCCATGAGCCCCAAGTTGGCTGCACTGTTGGGGTGACTTGTGGATGATTGAAACATGCCTGTCACTTCTGCATCCTTCCTTTCCCAGTATATTTGGCTATACCAGTTTGCTCTTGGCTGGCATTCAGTCCTGAAGTAAAGCATTGATTCCTGCTTCTTCTCCTACCCTGGGTTTCATGTGCTCTGGAAACCAGATCCAAGGTGTTGATCTGGTCAGCGAGTTCCTGAGTGTAGCCAAGATCCTGACATTTCCATCTTGTGTCTCTCTGGGGGAGTCTTAGCTTGGCATTTGATTGCATTCTGTGAAGCACTGAAGTAGTTTTGGCTTTAGATGTATTTCCACTTTTAATGACAATCATTATGTTTTATAATCATTGAAGAAGATCTGATAACTACTATTCATAATTCAGGAGATGAAAGCCAGGAGTTGTGGCACATGCCTGGAATCCTGGAGACTTGGAAGACTGAGGCAAGAGCATCGCTGAGTTTGAGGATAGAGGGTGGCTGTACAACTTAGCGAGACCCTGTCTTAAAGTAAAAAATATAAAAGGTGCTCGGGGTGCAGCTCATCAGTGGAGCCCTTGCTTAGCATTCATGAGGCCCTGGGTTCAGCCCCCAGTGCTGAACAAACAAGTGAACAAACACACTTCAGGAGATGAAAGATTAAAAAGTGAAGCCTGCATTACTTTTTGGAAAAAAAAATTTGAAAAAGCCAACGTACCAAATGTCAAGTTCTTCTTTTTGCATTTAAAATAGCGCATTTGTTTGGTCAGCACATTTGTTAAGGGCGCTGAATGCTTTACACTTAGAGGGGAAATGAGGGTATAAGTCACATGCTTTGTGTGTTTGACCACTTTCTTCTTCAATATTTGTCATTAATATATTGGTTTGAGCTTGTGAGACCTGCTGTTCCACGGCCAAGTGCTGCTCAGTCTCCTGCTCCTATTAATTCAAAGCCCAAGGGCGTGGACACTGGAGGCCCCCTTTTAGAGTAGTGTGATTCGATCTGCAGTGACAGTGTGAGGAATGCTCCCATCTTCCAGCTGGGCAGGGCTCTGGGTAACTTGACTGGCCTCCCTCAGAGCTCTGTTGTCCTTACTTATCATGAGATGGTCTCCACAGGAATGTCTTCCTTCCTTTGCTTGGACAGTCTTCCTGCATTCTGTTGCTTTCTGGCCCACACAGAGCCTTCCCTCCCTTGGCCTTCTTCATCCTGGCAGTTTTCTGTCCATCCTCACTTGTCCCTTCCCTGTGCCTAGCACCTTCTCTTTGCTTCATGTATCTTTGCTCCCAGTGCTGTGGTGAAAAGATCTATGGCTTTGCATCAAATCCCCTTTTGTTGTGCATTATGGAGTCTATTTGCCTTCAGTCCTGTTGCTTTTTGTGATTTACAAACATTTCCTCCTCTGATGTTTGAGTAACCAGAAAATATGCTCAGGTTGTCAATGTTTTAGTTTGTCATTATTTTAATTGTTAATATTTTAACATTTTTTTTAATAAGATGTCAATCATATTGAAAAATATGGTGTTCTTTCAAGCTGTTTAGCATATGTCCAAGGAACTGACTTTTAGGGGCACATGATGGTTCGTAAACATGATTTTGGGGTTCAGTTTCAGCAAACAATGTAGTAGGTAAGACTTATGCAAACATCTGTGATAAACTTACAGTTGGATGTGTCCTAGGAGAGTTTGGATGCTCAGAGGCAGGAGAAATTACTTGTAGATGGAATGCACCAAGGATGCTTCATGGAAGAGGAGACATATGATTTGGAGTTTTCAAGGGGCCACCAGGTTGCATACCTCTCGGGGGTGCCAGTCCCATTGTAGTTTGTGTGACTAGCCCACCTGGAGTCGTGCAGTACCCATCTCTGGTGGGTTCAAGTGGAGGGAACAGTAAAAATCATTGAAGATGAGAAAACAGAGTCTGACTTGTGCATTGTGTTTTTCTGAGTTAATCATAATAAAAAAACAAGAACAGTAGCCATATCACAGAGAACTGGGTTGCTGGGGGAATTTAGGTTGTATTTAAGCTTTATTTACTTATTTTTGGGAGGTCAATAGGAATTAAATGCTTCTTAAGTGTAAATGTGAAAGATGGTAATCCATAAAGTTTGTCTTATAAAGCTAGGTGCCCCTATGTTTGGGGCATAAATATTAAGGAGCGTTATTGATTCTTGATCAATTGTTCCTTGTATTAAAGTGTAATATCCTCCTTTATCTCTTCTAATTAGTTTTGGAATGAAATTTAATCTATCTGAAATTAGTATTGCAACACCTGCTTCTTTTGTCCCCCTCCCCCCCGCTAGGTATACATTTTTCCAGCCCTTAACTCTCAGTTTATTCCAGTCTTTGTGAGTTAGATGAGTTTCTTGAATACCACATATTGATGGTTTGTGTTTTTTCATCCAATTAGCCAGTCTCTGTCTCTTAATTGGTGAGTTAAGACCATTTACATTAATAGTGATTAGTGAGTAGCATTTATTATTATATACCCAATCATTACCTGCTACTGATTTATGAATCACGTTTGCTTTGGTCCTTTCTTGGGTTGCACTCATTTCCCCTAACCAGTTCTTTGTTTTCCTTTATAGGGTTGTCTTAACTCTCCTGGATGTGGTAGTTGATTTACAATCCTCTCCAGTGCTGGTTTGGTGGTTGCATATCGTTTAAAAGCATCAATGTCATGCAATGTCTTATACTCCTCATCTATTTTCAAAGATAATTTTGCTGGATATATTAGTCTTGGCTGGAGATTGTTTTTTTTTTAGGATTTGAATCACCTGTGTCCATTCCTTTCTAGCTTTCAATGTTGATATGGAGAAGTCTGCAGTAATTTTAATAGGTTTTGCTTTATAAGTGATAAGGGGTTTCTGTCTTGCTGTTTGCAGGATAGCTTCCCTGGTCTTTAATGACAGCATGTGAGCGATGATGTGTCTTGAGGATGATCTACTTAAGTCGGCCTTCAAAGGAGTCCTGAATGTCTCAGTGGTGTATATATCCATTTCCTGTACTATCTTTGGGAAGTTTTCCTTCAGGATATCCTTTACTAGATTTTGAAGGCCTCCAGTGGATCTTTCTTCTCCTTCAGGGATGCCCTGAATTCTTAAGTTTCATTTTTTCATTCTATCTGAGTTCTCCTGGAAATCTTTTTTTAATACCTTTATCATTGATTCCATTTCTGACTGTTTGTATTTAAGTTCATTTATGGCATCTTCAGAATCAAAAATCCTCTGCTCAGATTCATCCAATCTCGACGAAAAGGATTCTTTAGCCAAGTTCAATTCAATTAACTTGGATTGAGTTTCAAGGAGAGTTGTTTGGTTTTTCCTTATCATTTCTAACTGGGATGACAGAATGGATTCCAAGTGAGATACCTTCTTTTCAAGGATTTCCAGGGTGCTTGTGGTATTCGTTTTAGTTTCTCTTAGCATGTTTATAACCATGTCTCTGAATTCTGAATCAGAGATCTCTAAGAATTGAGAGTCCTTGGAGTTATTTGTTGGGGAGCTTTGCTCTGTGGGGCCTTCAGATCCATCCTGCCCCTTTGTGTTTTTTGAAGGTTTACTTTGTTTTCCCATAATATTTTCTGGGAAGTAGAATTCGTCTCTCCTGAGTGCGCAGAACTTCTCCCTCTGTTATTCCTTTGAGATTGTGTGTTGCTGAATCTCTGGTGCTTATTTGAGCTTATAAGCTGGGTATATTCTCAGCTTTTTGGTCTGTGTGGTTCTCTCTTTAGTCCACCAGCCCAACTCCAAATGGGCTAAGGGCCAGGGATGCAATAGAGTTTGTTTCTCCTCTGTAGGGTGAGAAAGGGGGGGATCTGGTGACAGAAGAAGGGGAAAGAAGAGGTGGAGGACAGAGGCTAATAGAAATAACTGTCAAAATTAAAATTAAGGTTAAGACTTAAGGGTAAAATAATTAATACAAAGACACATATATAGTTTGAGAAAAAAAGAAGGAGAATAGAAAGAGGGAAGAGAGTAAAACAAGAAAGGAAGAAAATAGAAATGAAAAAAAAAGAAAAAAACCTCACGCATACACTCTCCCACCCACATATAAAATCACTTGTAGTCAGGTGCGGTGGTATACACCTGCAATCCCAGCAGCTTGGGGGTGAAGGCAGGAGGACCACAAGCCCAAGATCACAGGCAGCCTGCGCAACCCAGTGAGACCCTGTCTCAAAAAGTAAAAAATATGGGCTGGGGGCTCAGTGTGGCTGTCCAGCACCTACAAAGCAAGCAGGCGCAAGACCTTGGTTTCAACCCCCCGTACAAAACAACAAAAACAAACAAAAAACCAAAAACCAAAACCAAAACCAAAAACAAAACCATGCATACACGCTAACACACACATATAAAAACACTTGTAGTCAGGTGCGGTGGTGCATGCCTGCAATCCCAGCGGCTTGCGGGGGTGGAGGCAGGAGGACCACAAGCCTGAGATCAGAGGCAGTTTGCACAACCCAGCAAGCCCCTGTCTCAAAAAGTAAAAAATATGGGCTGGGGGCACAGCGTGGTGGTCCAGCATCTACAAAGCAAGCAGGCGCAAGAGCCTGCATTCAAATCCCCATACAAAAAGAAAAAGAAAAAAAAAAAAAAAAAAAAAAAAAAAAAAAAAAAAAAAAAAAAAAAAAAGAAAAGAAAAGCAAGAAAGAAAAGAAAAAAACCCTTGTTTGTTCTTGCAGGTGGAATCTGCACTGTGGACACCCAGTTCCACCAGTGAAGTTGATACTACAGGAAGCAGTGCTCCCTCCAGAACTCAGGATGGCAGTGTTTTTACACAATCTGCAGGGGCAGTCTGTCTTAGTCTATAGAGATTTTGCAATTATGTAGAAAATGGCGGATTGCCCCACAATGTCCTGGGTTTAAGTGGGACACTGAATGACCAAAGAGATGGTTCCATGAAATATTCTGTGTCTATTGTATTGTTTGAGAGGCAGTGGAACCTGTGGGGTCCTCCCTGGGGTTGTCCCTGTCCAACGTAGTTCGGGCACCAATTCCCCAAATAAGAGATTTCCAGCCCAAAGCCTATAGCATGGAGGGAATATGGCTGCTATCGTGGATTTTTTTATTGTAGGGCTTTCCGCCCACTTGGGAGACCACCTGGGAGGACCAAATCCTCTTGTGGGCGGGATGATATTCAACCCCGCCAGAGAGAATCTGTAGCAGGTCTTTCCATGCACAGTGATTGCACCCGAAACTGCTCTTATTGTGTCTAATTGTCCCGCAAGACTCTGCCAAAAAGGAGCACTCTGTCTGCGTGGGGCTCAGCTGCCTCTGCAGACCTCATCTTTCTCCACAGTGCAGTGGGATGACTTAGGATCTCCTCTGGTGTGTCTGGGATCCAGGTGTATGGGTGCCTGTATGTCTGTGGAGATTGCGTCTGCACCACTGTCCCGCCACAACAGGAGGGAGGGAGCCATGTTTCAGCTCTGGATGCATACCGCTGGCACCAGTTTCCCAGTTCCCTCCGCGATTACTCCCCGTACCCTGAATCAATAATTATGGGAGACTTCAATACCCCACTTTTATCAAGAGAAAGGTCATCAAAATGAAAAATCAACAGAGAAACATCAAATCTAATCTCCACCCTAAACCAGTTGGATCTCACAGATACATATAGGATATTTCATCCACATGATAAGGAATACACATTCTTTTCAGCTCGACATGGAACATTTTCTATGATAGATCATATGCTAGTCCATAAGAACTCCCTCAACAAATACAAAAAGGTAGAAATTATCCCTTGTCCCTTATCAGATCACAATGAGATAAAATTGGAGCTCAAGAGCAAGAATAATTCCAGAAACTTTACAAACTCATGGAGACTGAATAATACAATGCTGAATGACCCATGGATTGTTGATGAAATCAAATTGGAATTTAAAAAATTCCTACAATCAAATGATGATGAAAACACATT
>VMDO01003071.1:89817-151755 GCA_007922755.1 Pedetes capensis
AGGCAGTTTTAAGAGGGAAGTTTATAGCATTAAGTGCCTTCATCAATAAAATAAAGAAGAGCCAAATAAATGACCTAATGATGCATCTTAAGACACTAGAAAACCAACAAAAAATCAAGCCTAAAAGGAACACCCAAAAGGAAATTACAAAAATAAAGGGAGAAATATCTCAATTAGAATCCAAAGAGATAATTCAAAAGTTAATGAGACTAAGAGTGTGTTCTTTGAAAAGATTAATAAAATAGACACCCCTCTGGCTAACCTCATCAAAAAGAAAAAGGAAAAATCCAACATAGTATGGATTATGAAAGACAATGGATCCATAACCACTGACTCCAATGAAATACAGAAAATTGTCAGGGATTACTATGAGAGATTGTATTCCCAAATATATGAAAATGCAGAAGAAATGGACAAATTTATTAACACGTATGACCTACCAAAGCTAACCCCAGAAGACATAACTGACTTAAACAAGCCTATTACATTTACAGAAATAGAAAAGGTAATTAAAAGTCTCCCAACAAAGAAGAGCCCAGGTCCTGATGGATTCATGGCAGAATTTTACCAAACTTTTAAAGAAGATATAATACCTGTCTTCCTCAAATTATTCCAAAAAATGGAAAAGGAGGGAACACTCCCAAATTCATTGTGTGTAGCTACCATCACCCTGATACCTAAACCAGGAAAAGATTCGTCTAAGATAGAGAATTACAGACCCATCTCCCTTATGAATCTAGATGCAAAAATATTTAATAAAATTCTGGCAAACAGAATCCAGCAGCATATAAAAAAGATTATCCACCATGACTAAGTGGGATTTATACCACAGATACAAGTCTGGTTTAACATACGGAAATCAATTAATGTAATCCAGCATATCAAGAAACTGGCAAACAAAAACCACATGATTATCTCAATTGGTACTGAAAAGGCCTTTGACAAAGTGCAACACCTTTTCATGATAAAAACACTGGAGAAGATAGGTATAACAGGCAAATACCTTAATTTCATAAAAGCCATTTATGACAAACCTACAGCCAACATTATATTAAATGGAGAAAAACTGAAACCATTTCCTCTTAGATCTGGAACAAGACAAGGATGTCCTCTCTCTCCTATTCTATTTAACATGGTAATTGAAGTCCTGGCCAGGGCAATCAGACAAGAGAAAAAAATCAAAGGGATACAGATTGGCAAGGAAGAGGTCAAATTATTCTTATTTGCAGATTATATGATCTTATACCTGAAAGACCCCAAAACCTCAACCAGAAAATTTCTGGATCTAATTAACTCCTTCAGCAAAGTCGAAGGCTACAAAATTAACACACAAAAATCAATAGCTTTTCTTTACACCAATTTCAAACAGGAAGAGAAAGAAATTTCAGGAAAACTACCATTCATGATAGCCCACCAGAAAATTAAATATCTTGGAATCAATCTAACCAAAGACCTTCAGATCTCTACAAGGAAAATTTCAAAACATTAAAGAAAGAAATAGCAGAGGACACTGAAAAATGGAAAGACCTCCCCTGCTCCTGGATAGGAGAATTAATATAGTAAAAATGGCTATCCTGCCAAAAGCAATCTATAGATTTAATGCAATACCCATTAAAATTCCACTGACTGACTTTACAGAAATAGAAAAAGTGATCTGAAAATTCATATGGAACCACAAAAGACCATGTATAGCAAAACACTTTTAAGCTCCAAATGTAATGCAGGTGGAATCACAATCCCTGACTTCAAACTATACTACAGGGCAGTGGTTGCAAAAACAGCTAGGTACTGGCACAAAAATCGGCCCGAAGACATCTGGAACAGAATAGAAGACCCAGAAATACCTCAACACACCTATAGCCACCTTATTTTTGACAAAGGAGCATAGCAAGTAAACTGGAAAAAGGACAGCCTTTTCAACAAATGGTGCTGGGCAACATGGTCATCCACATGCAGAAAAATGAAAGCGGACCCGCATCTCTCAATATACATGAGAGTTAACTCAAAATGGATAAAAGATCTCAACATAAAACCAGAAACTTTAAAACTTATAGAAGGCAAGATAGGCAATACACTCCATCATATAGGCATAGGAAAGTATTTCCTTAATAGGACTCCAATTGCTCAAGAAATGGCAACAAGAATAGATATATGGGATCATATGAAATTAAAAAGCTTCTGCACAGCAAAAGAAACAATTAACAGAGTCAAGGAAACCCCCACGGAATGGGAAAAAATCTTTGCATTTTATACATCAGATAAAGGTCTAATTACTAGAATTTATAAAGAACTCAAGAAAAAAACTCCTCAAAAAACAACCCCATACACAAATGGGCAAAGGAACTGAGTAGCCAGTTCTCAAATGAAGAGGTCCATAAAGCCATGAAACACATGAAAAAATGCTCAGTATCCCTAGCCATTAGGGAAATGCAAATTAAAACAACTCTGAGATTTCACCTTATATCAGTAAGAATGGCCAAGTTCAATAAAACAAATAACAACAAATGCTGGTGAGGTTGTGGTGAAAAAGGAACACTATTACATTGTTGGTGGAGCTGTAAATTGGTCCAGCCACTGTGGAAATCAATATGGAGGTATATTAAAAAACTGAAAATAGATCTACCGTATGACCCAGCTATATAACACTACTGGGAATTTACCCAAAGGAAGATGGGTCATCATACCACTGAGACACCTGCATCTCCATGTTCAATGCTGCACTTTTCACAATAGCAAGGATATGGAATCAACCAAAGTGCCCTTCAACAGAAGAATGGATAAAAAAACCATGGTACGTATACACGGTGGAATACTACTCAGCAATCAAGAAAAATAAAATAAGGTCATTTGCAGCAAAATGGATGGAATTAGAGAAAATTATTTTAAGTGAATGAACCCAAGCTCAGAAAGAGAAACACCACATGTTCTCACTCGTATGTGGGAGTTGAATCAAAATTATAAGGAGGAAACATCCTATTCAAAGGTTGGATCAAAATAAAACGGAAAAAAAAAAAAGCTAAGAATGGCGTCAATATAAATAGTCTAGAAAATGCATGCAATTGTTCTGACAAGATAATAACAAAGTTCGCTACAGGAAAAATTTCTATCTTAAACAGAACTGGAACTCAAGTACATATAGAAAAAATATTACCAAGAAAATGATAGAGAAGACTTAGATGGGGCGGGTGTGTGGGGGAAGCATACAAGAGGGTAAGGGGGAACCTATATGAATAATGTACATCAAAATGCATATATGTAAATGCCACAATGAAAGGCATGTCAGAATGAATCACATTAAGGTGTACATTAAAAATGTCCAATAAAAAAATGAAAAAAAAAAGATGGTAATCATTTTATATTTTTTAGGAACAGATTTTTTTTCTAATTTGAGTCACTTGTCAAATATCAGTACTCTCTATGTTACTGTTATTATTTTCTTCACATTACTATTATTATTATTATTATTATTATTATTATCATCATCATTATCATCTGTTTCTAGATACCAGAAGGAGGAACTGGGGACTCAGGAAGAGAACGGACCAAGACTTTCACCTATGACTTTTCTTTTTATTCTGCTGATCCAAAGAGTCCAGATTATGTTTCACAAGAAATGGTATGATGTGATGTTTTCAAAATCTTTATTTTACTATCGAGAAAAACATACCTATTGTAAAACACTTTAAAACATCTTGCTAGAATTTTTTCTGAATATAATTTATATAAAATTAGCCTTTGCTGACTTAGCATTTTGATTGTTACGTAGGACAGTTTGTTTAAACCTGAGGAGAATTCAGTCTTCCAAAGGTTGATTTCCACCCCCTTCTTTGAGTATGATAATCATAATTTTTAATTTTTCAAGCTTGGACATGGCTATGGTTTTGAAGGAATTCTACAAATAAAATATTTTGAGGTGATACTTGTATATTTAAGTCTATCAAATGGCCACTTAGCCTTGAATCCTGCTATAGTATTACAGGAAATAAAAGTGACCTTTAGGCTTAGGGATGTTCTTTTTTGCTATATGTGAACGTGACTCAGTGGAATCACTTCCAAAGACCGAGCCCCGAACAAAAGGAGGCTCGGATTTTTATGAGATCTCTGAGGAAGGTGGGCTTACAGGAGGCAGAAACAGTGTGAAAAAAGAGACAAAGGCCAGGGACTGTGCAGAAACAGACTTACACAGTTAGAGACAGGAGGAAGTGATCCATCACTTACCACAGGATTACATTACTTTGAATAGGAATCCAAGAGACAGTCATTACACTTGGTATGTAGTCTTATCATAGCCCTAGACAAACAGTCTGTGAGGTTGTTTACCTAAATGATTTAGACAGACATCACTGGTAAGAGGGTAAGTAACTATTAACTAAGTTTTAGGGAACAGGTAATACAAAAAAGGAAAAAGGGGCTTCTTTGGGGCACTGAGCTTAGTAAATTTCAAACCCAAATCACATTCCCCCTGCTTTTGTGGGTCATTGTAGGTTCTAGAGAGGATCCCAGAAAGAAGATTTCATCTAGAATTTTTCTAGACCATGGAACAATCCTGGAATTTCTCCAAGAAACCTGCCCTATAGGCTTTTAAAGGCTAAAATGTAGGTGTGAACTGGGCAGATAGGCTGTCTTGAGAAGACTATGGAGGCTCTGACGGTGATGTTTCCTGTGAGCAGAAGGACAAGTGTATTTCCCTAGGTGGGGAAAGGCTGGGCATTTGAGCAGAGTGGATGAGCACAGGCTTAGGTGGAAATATGGGGCTTCATTGCTTGGCCTCCTCTTGACTTGTTAACAGGTTCTCTAGATATGTTGCTTCAGGTCTCCATGTGTTAGAACAGGGTAGGAATTCTAGGCCTGCTTGTCCTGGCTTGTAATCCATGCAACAGCATCTTAAAAAGTAGAGTATGCAGAAAGTACTAGTGCTTTACCACCACAATCAGCAGCATTGCCTGGGAACTTGTTAGAAATGTGGAATCTCAGGCCTTATTCCAGACCTCCTGAAACAGAATCTGTACATTATTATTAATTTTTTTTGGTAAGATCCCCAATGGTGATTTGCAGGCACATTAACATTTGAAAACTGTAGTTGGTTTAGAAGTAGTTTATGGAGGAGATTGGCTTTCTGATACACAGTGAGTTTGGAGTTGGAGGACTAGAGTGATAGTATCCAGAAGATGTTGAGCCAAATGTCAGGGAAAAATAGAGAAAACAGCAACGGTAATGGGACCATGCAGAGAGAGGAGTGCCTGGTGTGGGAGAGGGCTTGGCAGTGGAAGGATGACCTGATAGACTGAGTTCGTATTCATGTGAGATACCCTGCTTGGGATTCACCTGCGATATCTTATTCCACACAAGAACCAAATGGAATGAATTTTAACTCCATTTTTCTTTGTCAAAGAGACTCAGGGAGCTTAAGTAACTTTCTCAAGTTCATAGATCTCATTGACTTTGAACAGTAGCAGAGTTGAGACCCTGGGGCTGATGCTCAGGGAAGTGTAGAAGGCACTGGAAGGTCTTAAGGGTACAGAAGAAAAGAAGTGGTGTGTTCTTGCTAACACAGGGGAGGGGCAGCCTGTTGGACCAGAGAAAGTGAGTGAGTGGGAGAGTGAAGATGACCTTGGTGTGGAGGTGACTGGATTAGTCAACACTGGCAGTCAGGAGTCTGGTGAGGAGTAAAATGATGTGGATACTGGAATCCAGAGTTAGGCTTTGTTATGGGAATGGGAATGGGAATAAAGTGGCAGGTACAAGGGCTTTTGTTAAGGGAAAAGTGAGTTCATTGTAGCAGTCTCCAGAATATCTTCATTACAGGATGAGTGAGGAACCTTGAGGCTCTTCTTTTCTAACTTATTTAAGGAGCTTCTGGGTTTTCCCCATTTAAGCAGCACTTGAGGTCTTTGGGGACAGAGGGCTGTGCTGACAGAAAGCCCAGGGATGCAGAAGTAGAGCATTGTGTGACTACAGGACCTGGCCTGGTAAATGTTTACTAACCAAATGAACTTGTTCACAGATGGTGGCGAATTTATGGGAACAGGTGACATTTCCTGAGCTGCGGGAGATTCATGATCAGGGAAGCAGGAGTAAATTTAGCTCTTTTGGAAGTTAAAAATAAATGCCCAGAGTTCAAAAATAGTTCTAGATTGTGGAAAGTATTCTACTGGCATGGGTAATGCTAATGCTTCAGGTGTTTGTGCAGCATCTCTTCTCAGATGCTTTGGGGCCTTTACATGAATAACCTGAGATTGTTCCATTGAATTACAAAACAAAAAAGCCCTGAGATAGGTTAGTAAATACTACTATTTACTTCTTGTTAATAAGCTGTCACAGATACAGGAAATGATCTATGTTTAAAGTACTCTATTAAAGCGATCATCCTTCATTCCTAATTTTAACATCTCTTATTACTAAAAAGACTTCAGTTTTACAAATTGACTATAATTTTCATGCTGCCATTTGAGGCATAGAAAGTGAGCTGACAGATGCATGCCTGCTGTACATAGGGGAGGTGCAGGTTAGCATAATGCTAGCTAGCTCTTCCTTCCTTCCTTTCATCTTTCCTTCCTTCCTTCCTTCCTTCCTTCCTTCCTTCCTTCCTTCCGTCCGTCCGTCCTTCCTTCTTTCCTTCCTTCCCATCCTTCCCAACCTCCTCCTCCTTTTCTTTTCTCTCTCTTTCTGTTGTTGTTGTTAGTTGCTGTTGTGTCATATTCAACTCATAGTGACCCTCATAGGGTTTTCTAGTGGCTGATTGTTTTGGGATTGCCTTGGGAGTGGATTGCCACATCCTTCTCCCATTTTTTTGGTGGTGCTGGGAATCAAACCCAGGATCTCAGAGACTGCAGAGTGGCACTGCACCAACTGAGCTAAGTCCCAGCCCCCCCACTTTCTAGTTGATTGTAAAAAGTTCAAATCCAGTTTCCCTTGATATTAAACAAATACCAGGTAAGATGATCCTTATTCTTGAGCTAGAAAAAAAATTAATAGGCAATTTAAATACACAGTCATGTAAGTTAAAGACCACTAAGTAAGGTCTGATTTTCTTAATGGGGCTGGGGTTTAGCTCAGTTGGTAGAGTGCTGCTTTGTGCTCTCTGAGGCCCTGGGTTCGATCCCCAGCACCGAAAAAACCGAAGAAGGGGACAACAATCCACTCTGGAAACAATCCCAAAACAATCAGCCATTGAAAACCCTGTGAGGGTCCTATGAGTTGGACCCGACTCCATTGCACCTAACAACGGCAATTTTCCTAGTGGTTCTTCTGAACTGCAGAGGGAGTCATTGATCTTACACAGCCTATTCTCAATTCCACCCTGGAGAAATTCTCCCAGTTTTGTTTTAGCAGTGCCCTCTTGTGGGTAGTTTGCCTACAGTTGGATCACTCTGGAAGTCACAGGCAGCAAGGCAAACTTGTAGCCAGGCCAGTGAGGGACATGGTATCAGTGAGGCCATGTATCTCTTGAAGCTGGCCTCCCCACCTCGATGATGTGGTAGAGCGTGATAGGGTAGCCTGTTGCCCCTGCAAGACTTCTGGAGATGGAGGCAGTGGCAGGGGCTCTTGCTTCTCTGGTCCCATGCTGTGGCGGGTGGGTTACTCAACACAACCAGGCCTCATCTCTGTGCCTTCAGACTTGTGTTTTCTAGATCTGTTCTGCCATCATATCCAGTGGCTCCAGGCTGCGGGGAGCCCTTGAGTCTGTCAGAAAACCATCAGGGTGAACTTTTTACTTTCTAATAAATTAATAATAAAATGTGAGGTGTCGATTTTAACCCTAGGGAAGAATTTTATTGTGGAAATATTTGAGTGGCCAAAATAATGATATTTTCCATGACTTTGTTTTACTTCAGACAGAACTGTGAGAGAAGATCCTTCTTTTATTCTTTGAGAAGTTTCTGGAAGGGCTTTTGTTCTACCCAGGGAAATAGTAAAAATAATACTTCCTTTTTTTCCTCTTTTCTTTTCTTTTCTTTTCTTTTTTTTTCTTTTTCTTTCAGTACTCAAGGCTGAACCCAGGGCCTCATACATGCTAATAAGGAAGGGCTCTACTCCTGAGCTACACCCCTAGCCCCTTTTTTATTTTTCATTTTGAGACAGGGTCTCACTAAGTTATAGGCTGCCTTTGGCATTGAACTTGCAGTCCTGCCTCAGCCTCCCAAGTTTCTGGGATTGCTGATCTTCATTACACCAATCGCTTTTGTTTTTTGTTTAATCTCAGAGAACTGGAGAAACATTTAGAGTTTTTACTCATATTTTATCTACAGTGGTCAAAATGAAATCAAGCTGGTGGCCTGGAGTCCTGAGTATCCCCAGGATTCTGCTTTTGTTTCTTTTTCTTTTTTCTTTTTTCTTTTTTCCTCTCTCTCTCTCTCTCTCTCTCTCTCTCTCTTTCTTTCTTTCTTTTCTTTCTTTTTCTGTGATACTGGGGGTTAAACCCAGGGCCTCGTGCTTGCATCCTTTGCAAGTGCTGGACCACTGAGCTGCACCCCCAGCCCATTTAAAAAAATTTTTTTTTGAGACAGGGTCTCGCTAAATTACACATACTAACTCTGGCCTCGAAATTACAATCCTCCTGCCTCCACCTCCCAAGCTGCTGGGATTATAGGCCTGCATCACCATCCCTGGCTCTGCTTTTAAGTTTGGAGAGGGGTCCTCCAACATAGGCCTAGGGCCTTGTGGCTTTGGAGGTTATGGGAAGAGAATGTGTAATGAGAGTGCAGTTCCAGCTCTGCCCAGTTCCCTAAACTCTTCCTGTGAGCTCCTCAGCTGATGCCTCTTTCCTGGTAGTATTCGCTGAGGATTGATGGATGTCGATGTGAAAGTGCCCAGTAAGTGTGAGCTGCAAAGGGGTGAGCCATCAGAATTTGAGAAGATGATCAGCAAATACTACCTCCTGAAGCTGAAATGGGTACAAATAATCTCTGACTGATGTGGGCCATTTGTGGAAGTGACTTCACCTGAAGTTATTTTGTACATCTTTTATTGATGAAAATGAGGAAACATGTGGTGGGAGCTGGTGTTGAAGAAAGCCCAAGTCCAGCTGCCTGTGTTTTTATCTCATCCTTGGGTGATGCTGTGTTTCCAGCAGGGATTGGTGTTTTTTTAGTGGAGTTGAGATAAAGATGGCTAGGCTTATCGATGTGGCTATACTTTGAAGTTGGGGAGTTTTGAAAAGTGCTAACTCTTGGGTTCACACTCTTCAATTCAGATATTCCCGGGCTGGGTTACCTTCCTGGCCAGCGGGGTTCTGTGAAGCCTCTGGGTGATTCTTGTGCATAGCACTGTGTGGGGCCTGTTGGCCTCAGCGGTTTGGCAGCAGTTAGAGATGACTTTCTGGTTGATCCAATTGGGTCTCCTGATTTTGGCTAAGTGGGCATCGCTTGAAGACTGAATACACCTGCAGGGGTGAGTGAGGCCTCCCCACCTGGCCTGTGGCCATCACAGCCAGGAGCCCCTCACCTTTTCTGGTTCCAACTGTGAACTTGACAAGCTCCTTCTCTTTGGCATCTCCTCAGTTATTGATGTTCCCACTTTTTGAAGCAGGGAGGTTGATTTCGTGTGTCCTTAGTGTGTTGGGCTTAGAGGACAGGAAGCATCAGGAAGGCCTTGCTTTGGCCTGCCCCAGCTGGGGATAGCTAGGATGACCTCACGTCTTGGTTTATCTCATTTTCATCCATTGTCTTCCTGCGGTATTTGTATGTCATCCTCTTTTGCTCCCTAAATTGCAGTTATACTGTGCATCAGAGATGAACTCAGGCCATTGCAGGTATGACCCTTGTTTCTAAACAGTTTATGTCCCCACCCTGTCTGTCCTGAGCAAATATCTAAACCAGAAAAAATGTCTAGACTGTCCCTGGGGGAGTCTGGCCATCCAAGCCTCATTTACTCCCACCCATCACTGAGCACCATGAGAACCTCTAGAGACTTGCTTTGAGGAGTAGTGGGCCTGTAAAATGATGGCGTTGGTTTGGCATGGATCACGCAATCATTTCTGGCTTCTGTGATCTTTAGGTTTTGAATATTTAGTTTCTAGAAGCTCTGTTAGAATGAGTACCTTTATATATTTATGTAATTCTATGTGGTAAATCATTTTGCTTTAAAATCATCTTGCCTTCTAGACACAATTGTCACTTTGCTTTGTTTACATTTTTATACTTTAGGAATTATTTTGTTAACGTCAGTAGGAAAGAGGATGGGGTTGTTTTTTGCTTGCTTAGAAAGTTTACTTTTGATTAAAAACTGGGGTCCATACATATTCCATTGTTAAGAGTTCTGCAGTGATTTATGTATAGCTGTAATCCCTTTGAGATGAACACAGCATTGGAGAATATTGTCAACACTGCAGGGTCTTTCATTAAAATGCATGATAATTGTCTTTTGTGTTTGTGTTTTTTTGGCTTTCAGGTTTTCAAAACCCTGGGCACTGATGTGGTGAAGTCTGCCTTTGAAGGTTATAATGCTTGCGTCTTTGCTTATGGGCAAACTGGATCTGGAAAGTCCTACACTATGATGGGAGACTCTGTACGTAGGTCACACCATATGGAAGGAGATTGCATGCCTTCTCTGGACTGATAACATTTTCTCTTATTGTCTTTATCTACACTAGCTTTTCATGTTCTGATCATTATTTCGTAATAAGATAAAACTCAATAATAAGTTGGATGAAATTTCCTTTGAGAGATTTTAAATTAGAAATAGTTTTAAGTTTATAAGCATGAATAATGGATGTAAGTCCCAGTTCATTTTCTGTTTTTAAAGACCTTATAATCTTATCAAGAAAGTATGCTGGGCCCACAAGTAATTTATTCTCCTTTTCTGCCAACACAACAGTCTGAATAAAATTACCAAAGTCTGCTCTTTTTAAAATTACTCAGAACATTTTTCCCCAAAAAGATGTTTTAAAAAATCTTACTTTTTGGTGGAAAGGTATTACATAAATCCAGCAAATATATAAAAAGTTTAGAGTTACATGGTCTACATGGAGTTTTTGTTGTTATTAGGTGCTGTTGAGTTGGGTCTGACTCATAGTGACTCATAGGATTTTCAATGGCTGATTATTTCGAGATTGCTTTGGGAGTGGATTGTCATATCCTTCTTCCATTTTTGTGGTGATGGGTATTGAACCTGGGTCCTCAGAGAGTGCAGAGCAGCCCTCTACCAACTGAGCTAATCCCTATCCCATATAGAGTTTAAATGATTATAAATATATACAGTTTAGTAGTTAATCTGCCTGCAGCCATAGCCCTGTGGCATCCGATCCCGTCAGATCTCAGAAGCTAAGCAGGGTCAGGCCTGGTTAGTACCTGGATGGGAGACTGCCCAGGAAAACCAGAAGCTGTAGGCTTGGGAGAAGGACCTGGCAACCCCCTCCCAAAAATCAATCTGCCATTGAAAACCCTATGAACAGCAGAGAAGCACTGACAATAGTGTTTCTCCTGTTGTACAGAGGGTCGCTATGAGTCGGATACCGACTCGACAGCATCTAACAACAACAACAAGTAGTTAATCTATGAAAAATAATAATCATTAATGTAATATTTGGGAGAAGGACCTGGCAATCCACTCCCAAAACACGCCACCACTGAAAACCCTATGAATAGCAAAGAAGCATTGACAATATAGTGCCAGGCATGGCACAGTGTCAGAGAGTGTTTCGTTCTGTTGTACATAGGGTCGCTATAAGTTAGACCTGACTCCACGGCACCTAACAACAACAACAATGTAGTATTTGTTCCAAAATATGGAGGAGTAAAAAGTAGACATTAGTATGGGAACGTTCTCCTATTGTGTGTTTTCTCTAAATTTAGACAGTACTTGAGTATTTTATTTTTGTTTTGTCACAGCAAAACATGTGGCATGTTCTATATGCAGAGATACTAGCAGAGGCTGGAGGGCTTCCTGCTAGTAGGCACAGTGGTATCTTCAGTGTTGAAGATTTGGTGCTTCATGGAAGCAATATGCTGGAGAACAGGTCTTCCCAGATGAAATTATTTCAGCACATGTAATCTGGCTTCCTAAACCCAGGCTTTTCCTTTATACCAAAAGTATGTAAATGTCGAGGTATACATTCTCAATGCTGGAAAGTAGGGGAGAACAAAGGAGAGAAGCAAACAGTATTTCTGGAGTTTGCCCAGTTTTTATCAAGACTTCTCTCTTCTTCCTTTCCTACTGTACCTTTGAGAAAACCTGTGAAAATGAAATTTGCATGTTAATTCCCAGGAACCTACTTTATGTAAGTCAGACATTTCTAAAACACTCATAAATGACAAGTGCTTTTTCTCTGACCTCATAGATAAATACGAAAGTTTCAATTTGTATTGATTGAATAATGCAAAGAAAAAAAAAAAATCTCTTTTAGCAGAGTTGATAGTTTTTCTTGTTCCTTGGGGTGGGTAGTTGGGTGAAGGTAGGAAGGGGCTTGCCAAGAAAACTTTGATTGTCTTGCGTTTTGGGTTTGGGTTTTCTAATGGGAACATTGCATAAGGGATACTATGTATTAAAATCTTTCTTTCCAGGACAGCCACTCTAGGGATTACTACATCAAAAGAGGGACATATTCCATGTTTTAATGTGGTCCTGTCACCTTAGTTTTAAGATAGCTCTTAGCTATGCTCAAGACATTAGATTTTCTCAGTGTTTCTTTTCTGCCTAGTGTATTTTCAGTTTTTTTTTTTTTTTTTTTTTTTTTTTTTTTTTTTTTTTTTTTTTTTTTTTTTTTTTTTTTTTTTTTTTTTTTTTTTTTTTTTTTTTTTTTTTTTGTCATATAACCAGATTTTTTTGTGGCGACCCACTCCCAAGGCAATCCAGAAAACAATCTGCCATTGAAAACGCTATGAGGGTCGCTATGAGTCGGTCATGACTCGATGGCACCTAATAATAACAACAACATGTAGGTCAGGCTGGATTGGAACTGTGTAGCCCAGTTTGACCTTGAGCTTGCAGTTCTCCTGCCTCAGCCTCCTAAGTGCTAGGATTACAGGCATGTGTCACCACACCCAGCTTTAAGCAAATATTTGTGAGATTTTTCTATAGCCTTCCACTGTCCTGCTTGACCTTTAAAGAATAAGTCTCCTTATCTTTGCAATCCACAAAGTAACTGAACACCCGAGAACTACAGAGTGGCCATTCACAGCCTGTAGAAATGAGAAGGTTCTGGTCTCTCAGACAGTAGGAGGCAGCCTTGGAAGGGTAAATGGTGTGTCCTGGGCCTAGGGTGGAAGGGCTGGGCTCAGCATACAGGTTCCTTGAGTCTAAGTCTACTCCAGCAAAGTGCAGGAAAAAAAAAAGCAAATTCTATTGTCGATTTTATTTCAAATTGATAGCTGTGGCGTTCCTCCTTCCCACTGCAGGGTGACTCGGGCTTAATACCTCGGATCTGTGAAGGGCTCTTCAGTCGGATAAATGAAACTACCAGATGGGATGAAGCCTCCTTCCGGACTGAAGTCAGGTAGCGCCCGTGGGCTGAGCAAGTGTGAGCTCAGTTTGAGTCAAGGCTACTCGGCTTGCCCTTAGGTACTAGGTAGGGCCAGGAGATCCCTGAGGAAAGAGATGGCCCTTTCCCCTCCTATGCTTGCAGTAGCTGGGAATGAAACTGAGAAAACTAGATTTTCGATGACTTTCTTGGGTACAGTTTGGATAAGAAATAACAGAGCTAGGTCAGAAACCCTATCACTTGATGTTCATCTCAAATGGAGTAAACCCTTGACTTTTGTGAGGAACCCAGTTGCTCAGCGCATTGCTTTGGCCCAGGAATGTCCGTGTTATCCCTTGTGTTGGTAGGATCACTGTATATCTAACTTACAAATAAACGTGGGTGACTGGGGAGTTTTTTCTGCTTTGAAACCTGTGTGGGGAACCCATTTCCAGGACTTTGGAGGGCAGTGGCTTCTCACACTTGTGTGGCTTCTTGGTGGCCAGGTAACCTTAAATAAGTTATTTAGATCACACTAGATTGGGATTTAGCTCAGTTGGTAGAGTGCTGTGCTGCAGTCTCTGAGGTCCTGAGTTCAATTCCCAGCACCGCAAAAATGGGAGAAGGACCTGGCAATCCACTCCCAAGGCAATCCTGAAACAGCCATTGAAAACCCTTTGAGGGTTGCTATGAGTCGGATACTGGCTCGACAGCACCTAACAACAACAACAGACCTCCCTTGACTAACCTACAAAGTAGAGGCACCTACTTCTGGGCAATTGCAGGGATTAGATGAAACATCCTTGGCACAGTCTGTGATACAGTTGCCACCTGTGCATGCTGCTGCTGTTATGAGTGTTGTGTGGTTATTGCTATAAATGTCTTGAATCATTTTTTCTGAATTCCATTTTATTTAAAATTTTAGCTACTTAGAAATTTATAACGAGCGAGTGAGAGATCTCCTTAGGCGGAAGTCGTCTAAAACCTTCAATTTAAGAGTCCGTGAGCATCCGAAAGAAGGACCTTATGTTGAGGGTAAGAGTTGATATTTCACAGCTCTTTTCTTCCTGGGGATTTGTGTCAAAATAAAACCTTAGAAGAAAAAAACTGTACTGTAATGGTGAGATTGCAAAAAGTTGTTCACTTCTGGAATTTAATAAAATGACTTAATTTAGTAAAGAAGACACAATGTTCATTTAATAAATTCATACTTCACTAAATGGCCACTGGTTTTGTAAGGTTTGCCAGTAGTTTCCTCTGGCTTTAAGACCTCTCTGGAAATTTGCTTTCCAATGTTCTCAGGCAAGACAAACGAGCCTGTAACCTGTCTCTGTGGGTGGCACTGCATTTTAGCAGTGTAACTTTACGGACCCTAATGATAACAGATGGCAGGAAAGATTTTCTCTGACCTCTTGCCTGTTACAAAGAGCTTTAACAGGGTTTCCTGTGTGGTTCTCAGCGTCTGTCTTGTGAAAAGCTAACTGTGGCTCTGTCAGTCATGGGGAATGCCACAGGGACTAATGGCTAGAGGACTGGACCTTGCTGATTCTTTAAAAAGCAGGCCAGGCTTAAGGCTGCCCTTGTAATCTCACTTTATATGAGGGATCTGAGAACCACTGACCTGCAGGAATCCCACCTGGAGACCTGTTTTCATGTACGAATTGTCCTTCATATATGTTTTGTTGGATGCAGAATAGAGAATCGGTCATGGGTTTAAAGATAGGTCTGTGTTTGGCTGCCTTTTTTTTTTTTTTTTGGTACCTTGAGATAATCAAGTGCATTGACAGGACCCCGTCTCTGTTTTATTAAATTTCCATTTGCACTTTTGCTTTCTCTCCCTAAAAGAAGGTGTGCAGATATGTAGTTGGTTGAGGGTGTTTGGAATACTTTTTGTTAGTCATTTTTATTCTAACATGTGCCTTTCTATTTTTCCTTTAATATCTTCTCAGATGTTAAAACATGTAGAACTGGTAAATGAAGAAATAGGAGAATCAGATTAAAGCAACTGGAATCTGACCTAGAAGTTTATGGAGATTTTATTATTTTCTTGTTGTTAGGTGCTGTTGAGTCAGGTCCAACTCATAGTGACCCTGTGTACAACATAATGAAGCACTCGGACACCATACCGTGCCCAGCACTATGTCAGTGCTTCTCTGCTATGCACAGTGTTTTCAATGGCCGATTGTTTGGGAGTGGGCTGCCAGTTCCTTTTTCCATTTTTGCAGTGCTGGGTATCAAACCCAGGGCCTCAGAGCACACAGAGCAGCACCCTACTAATTGAGCTAAACCCTAGTATGATAGTTTCTAATGAATACACTTTTTAAACATTGGAGAGTATGGATTATTAAGCTGTCTGGGAGTAAAAGAAAAATAGTCTTCATTTAGATTTTTTAGGCCAGGAAAACTGGTAAATGGATCAAAGATTTATATGTAAAATATGAAATAATAAATTGACCATAAGACACCATGGGTTAATTTTTTCCAGAAACTTGGAGGGAAGGCTTTTAAAAAATTTGTCTTAAGTACTCCTACACCATAAAGATATTAAATTTCAAATGGTAAAAAATAAAACAAAATTAAACTTTATGCTTAGACAGAAATACTGTAAGTGAAGTAAAAAGCTTAATTATAAAATGTCAAAAATATTTTCAATTTAAGTTTCACATAGAGGACTAATTTCTATAGAATATGAAGATCTTCTGTAAATAATTAAGGGCGCTTCCAATAATCAAGTGGAAACATGGACAAAGGATATGAATAGATTGTTTATGGAAATGGAGTTGCTGAGTTTTCATTGTTGTTGTTTGTATTTTGTGGTGGCAGGGATGGAACTCAGGGCCTCTTGCATGCTAGGTAAGCACTCTACCAGAGCTACACCCTGAGCTCCAAAGAAGAAAGGTTTTTTGTTTTTGTTTTTAATGGTACTGGGCACTGAACCGATGGCTGCCTTTGTGCATGTGAGGCAAGTAGTCTACCACAGAGCTATGCCACCGTTCCAAAATACTGATGGTTTTAAATGGAGATAAAAATGCTCAGCCTCGCTCATAATAAGAGAAAAGCAAACTGAAAATACTTGGAGATGATGTTTGTCCCTCCCTTTTGGCAGATGTAAATGAGTCTAATAAGACAGTGTTGGGGAGGTGATAGGCGTGTGGCTGTATGTATGTGTGAGCATGTGCGTGTGAAATTGCCTTATTGTGTGCAAGTTATTACTAGAAGGGTATGGAGAAACTGATAACATTTGGTTGCCTGACAGAAGGGGAAGGGAAGAGTGATAGTGGAAGGATAGGGGAGCCGTACACAGTATAGCTTTTAACTTTGGAACCTTATGAATATTTTATAAAAAGAGAGAATAGAAAAGAATTCTTAAAATGCTTTTAGGTTTTATGTTTTGCACAGGATAGTGCTTTTACATTTTTCTTCTTTGCGCTGTGACTGCTGCTAAGAGGCTGATGTTAGTAGCTAGCATTTATCCTAAATACCCTATGTAATAGGTACACTTACCAGATGAGGTAACTCAGGCCCAGGGAGGCCAACCACCTTTCTAGCTCCTAAGTCTGCATTATATACCACCACACCATAGAGATAAGTAAGGTTTTTAAGCAGGTGAGTAGATTTATTGTTATTGTTATGTGTCATTGAGTCAGGTCCAACTCATAGCGACCTTCATAGGGTTTTCAATGGCTGATTGTTTTGGGATTGCCTCGGTAGTGGATTGCCACGTCCTTCTCCCATTTTTCTGCCATTATTGTGGTGCTGGGAATTGAACCTGGGACCTCAGAGACTGCAGAGCAGACCTCTACCAATGGAGCTAAATCCCAGCCCAGCAGATTTGTAGTCAGGCATATTTCTTATAGGGAATGGTCTTATTTCCTTTTTTATATAATAGGGGATTTCTTTACATACTCCTTCCCCTTTTCTCCTTCCCAGATTTATCCAAGCATTTAGTACAGAATTACAGTGATGTGGAAGAACTTATGGATGCAGGAAATATCAATCGTACCACAGCAGCAACTGGGATGAATGATGTCAGTAGCAGGTCTCACGCCATCTTTACCATCAAGT
Source organism: Pedetes capensis (assembly GCA_007922755.1). Classification (NCBI taxonomy): domain Eukaryota; kingdom Metazoa; phylum Chordata; class Mammalia; order Rodentia; family Pedetidae; genus Pedetes; species Pedetes capensis. Next base: position 107,279 of record VMDO01003071.1, read on the forward strand.
TCACTCAGGTAAGGGCAGCTGAGGGGCCGGCTGGATTCCTCCCTGAGGTCTTTACTTGGCTGATTAGCACCAGCTGAGGACTGATCACTGTCGAACCAGGAGCGCCAGCAAGTAAAGGTGACTGTCATTTCCTTGTTAATTAGAGTTAAGCATGTGCAGTGCACTGAGTTTCTCCATGGTTACAATCACAGTAATTTTAAATGTCCTGATGTGGACTCTTAAGAAATATTTAGTAGACTTCCACCTTCTTCTAGGCATAAGAAAAATTTGCTCTGTGCCTAATTAAGCAACAGTTTTCATTGTTGTAAGCTCTATGGGACATAATGGATTGCGAGTCAGACCAGCTGGAGGCCAAGGTGAGTAACTGAGTGCAGTACATTATCACTCCATGGAGCTCACCCCACAAAGCTGATCATGATTATTAGAGTGATACTAAAGGACAGGGAACATTTGTAAGGACTAACGTAAGACTTCATTATGATCAGATGGTGGGGAGCATCTTGAACAAGTGTGGAAGTAGTTGAGGGCAAATAGTTGTAACAGCAAAGCCAGTAGAACATATGAGCACAGATCTTAGGGCTTAAGCGTGTGTTAGGAATTGGAGCTGTTTTTGCCCACATTGACAGTTGAACATGTCAGAAGCCAGAAGATAGCATTTTATTAATGAGGAAAATGAAAATTCTCTAAGGTCAGCCAAAATGCCTAATGTTTTTTGCCTTTTTACCTTTTGTTAGAGCCTTCCATTGATTTACAACATTCTGTCGGTTCTGTTTTCTGGTTAATGCTTGCTTAGGATATGACTGACTCTAGTTCCTAAGGGGTTTACATTTCTATCAAAATCTGCTCTGTGTGTGTGTGTGTGTGTGTGTGTGTGTTGGCTCAAAATTTAAAATGTAAGTTAAGTCTTTGAAAATATAAAGTTTTTGTAGAATTCAAGGGATATACCATATAATCGGCATCTGATTTTGTAGCCCTCTAGAACTATTGTAAAGGTGCAGATTAGAATCGAGACTATGCAGTGATATTTAGTATTTCACACTGAAAAAATTATGATGCAAAAGCTTTATCCAGTAGTCGTCAAATGATTTTTTGCATAATTATCTACACTTATCATATTTTGGAGAGTCTTTGTGCTTGAAATGCTGGAGTTTCCAGATGAGCATAGAGCTAATTATTTATTTACATTTTTCTTCCCAGAGTGCCCCTCATTGCTGAATCCCTATCTGGCCCACTCTGATTTGGCAGGGCTTTGCTAAGAATGATGGTGATTTGAGTAATGGAGTGGCTCTTTAGAAAGCTTAAGAATCACATATGGTAGACTTATGTTGTAGTGAATTTAATTTTGGAAGTTTTTATGATCAGTACGAAGGCCAATAAAACAACACAATGAAAAAAATATATACCCTGAGCAAGTTCAGTGAGGAGTGGAGAATAATTGGAATTCCTGTCACAAGCAGCATCAGAGACCTTTGTGCCTCTTCAATTTTACTTTCGTATTTTACCACAGGCAAAATTTGATTCTGAAATGCCATGTGAAACCCTGAGTAAGATCCACTTAGTTGATCTTGCTGGAAGTGAGCGTGCAGATGCCACCGGTGCCACTGGGGTCAGGCTCAAGGAAGGGGGCAATATTAACAAGTCCCTCGTGACTCTGGGAAATGTCATTTCTGCCTTAGGTAGGTTCACACCCCTTCTGTTTCCTCTTTGTCCATGATTCTCTATTGTTGTTATTAACATGAAGCAGTTATGTTGGCTGTTTTTCTTGTAAGCCAAGGCAACATCCTCAAGGTTTTGAAGAAAAAAAGGTATTTGAATAATGATCCTTTCTTTTCCCTTGTTTCCTTCTTACTTGCAGCTGATTTATCTCAGGATGCAGCAAACCCTCTTGTAAAGAAGAAGCAAATTTTTGTGCCTTACAGGGATTCTGTGTTGACTTGGTTGTTGAAAGATAGCCTTGGAGGAAACTCTAAAACTATCATGATTGCCAGTAAGAATTTTAAGTTATTTTCCTGAGCATCCTGTTTCCTGTGAATTGTTGTTTTGTTGGGTGCCTCCGAATTGGATCCGATTCATAGTGACCCTATGTAGAACAGAATGAAACACTACTCAACACTGTGTCATGCACATGGTCTTTTCATGTTTGAGCCCAATATTGCAGCCACTGTGTTTCTTCTGATTTTGAGTTGTACCACATCAACAAAAGGAGGTTCCAGGGCCCTTAATCCATTCCCATCATTAAAGTTGACTCTACTTTGAGGAAGCAACACTTTCCCAGTAAATTTCTTGTATGCCTTCTGGCCTGAAGGTGCTCTTTTTCTGGCACAATATTTAATGGTGCTTCTCTGCTATTTAATAGGGGTTTCAATGGCTAATTGTTTCGGGAGTGGGCTGCTGGGTCCTTCTCCCTAGTCTGTCTTAATCTGGAAGCTCAGCTGAAACCTATCCACCATGGGTGACCCTGCTGGTACCTGAGATCCTAGTACCATAGCTTTCAGCATCACAGCAACATGTAAGCCCTCACAGCACAAGAAGTTAACAGATATGTCTGGGTCCTGTGAATGAACTGTAAATATTTAAGTTGAAATTATCTCATTAGGGTATTGCTGTTGTTTTTCTACCTTGTATATCTTAAAAAGGATATATATATATATATATATATATAAATGTTTAAAATCCCCCAGTGTATCTAGTCTGCGGTAACGTATTAACTATTACGTAGACTTGTCATGTTGGGCTGGGATTTAGCTCAGTTGTTAGAGTGCTGTGCTGCAGTCTCTGAGGTCCCGAGTTCAATTCCCAGCACCGCAAAAATGGGAGAAGGACCTGGCAATCCACTCCCAAGGCAATTCTGAAACAGTCTGCCATTGAAAACCCTATGAGGGTTACTATGAGTTGGATACCGACTCAACGGCACCTAACAACAACAGACTTGTCATGTTAGTAAAGCTGTGACAACACACAGAGACTTTCTGCTTTTCTTTGCTTAAAGTTCAAGGTAGAAACTTTTAACTTCACAAACTCATAGGAGAAGTTCATTATAGTAACACAAAGTGGGAAATACCCCAACTTTTTAAAGCAGTAGATATGGAATTTAAAAGTTGAGAAAAATCAGTAAATATAAAAATAATGATAACAGTAATATACTTTATTTCTGTGTTCACTAATTAACTGAAACAAGCAGAATAGAGAAAAATATGTAGAAAGAGGAGGTTCATGTTGAGGAGACCTGAAGACCTTCTTCCCTCTCAGCTCCACTTTCCCTCTCCCTTCTTCTCCCTCCTCTTCTTCCCCTCCTCATCTCCTCCTCACTCCCTCTGCCATGCACTAAGTACAGAGGCAAGGGACCTGCCCTGGGGTTTCCACTCCATACACAACTGTACAGCCACCCAGTGTTGAAGTATGGTGATTGTGGTGGTCTGTGGGCTTAACCAAAGCTTCCAGAAGGAAAGAATTGGTCTCCTGGCTTGAAAATTGTCATGCTCTAGGTTTTTATAGATGGTGGATTTTGCCAGAAATTTTAAAAATGTTTTATTTCCTATTTAATGTTGAGAAGTACAAATAGTCTTAAAACCCTCTTCTTAGGTTTTCAACTGAGAAAACATCTCAATTGTGGTGGGTGCCTCATATTCTATCGTAAAGTTGTTTAGGTGGCTGATTCTAGCTTGAAAAGAGCAAAATGACATTTAATTTGGTATAGTATGCTCCCTTTCCCATAAATCTTAGATAATTTTTTAATATTCATTACTATGACAATGAATATTTAGTCTATCCAGTGACCTGGGGTTAATCTGACTTTTAAATTACAAACCAACTTTGTGTTAAATGAAACATGGAGCGCTGGATAAATTATTTTTTGAATTCATTCTTCACAGCCATTTCACCTGCTGATGTCAATTACGGAGAAACCCTAAGTACCCTTCGCTATGCAAATAGAGCCAAGAACATCATCAACAAGCCTACCATTAATGAGGATGCCAACGTCAAACTGATCCGTGAGCTGCGAGCTGAAATAGCCAGGCTGAAAACCCTGCTTGCTCAAGGGAATCAGGTTGGGTGTTTCTGAGATATATAGATAATTTTCTTTGCATAATGGCATCTATTTCTAGATCTTAATGAGACAATTATCTCATGGTATTGATTTGGGTAAATAAGTGCTAAGTAAAGCTTCCAGTGAGTTAGCCAGTTTCTCCTTTACATCAACTGCCTATTGGCCTTTGCATTCATTATGTGCTCCGCGTATAAGATTTTATCCACTAAACCCGAAATGATTAACTATCTAATAGTTATCAATTATGGATGGAAATTTAGCATGCAATAGGATTAGTGGCATAATCTCCGTTAGTGGAAAGAAATTGAGATGCTTAGAGTTACATTTAAAATTCTACCCATGCATTTTATGGCTTTAAAATGCATTTTAGCACATTGAAAGACTTAAATGAACACCTTTCTGAATCTCTATTTCATATCAGCCATCACAGAGGTAACTATAGTGACTCAGTGACATGGGTCACATTATACCTGTGTCCTTTCTGTGATGTCCCTAGGATCTTGCTTGGTTGTTGGAATGGCCTCACTTTGGGATCTTTTGAAGAAGACTTGTCCTTTTGTGTTTCTTGCAGTAAACTTCTATTAGTCTGCAAAGTGTAGATACTGAGTTACATTTTGTGATGACTAGCTCCTGTAGGCTTAGATACTGCTGTGAAGGCTACCCTTGAAAGGAAGTTGGTGATATCTTTTTGAGCAGTGGAAGTTAGACTGCAGTTAGAACTAAAAGATATAATTTCATCCTGTTTTCTAAATCTGTGAATGTATGTCTTAAGTGTATCTTTAAAAGAAATACTTTTCTGTAAGTGCACAGTGGTCTCTCTTAGAGCAGTGCTTTCCCTGTAGGAACATATGGCACTTGAAGCTCTTGACATCTCATAAATGGTTTTATGTATGAAAATATTGGTAGGATGAAATCCTCCTAGAGCTTTCTGTACACCTGATAGTTCTTTCACACAAGGAGGCAGACAGCAATCACATAGGAGTCCTTCATTGTGCTTTGGAATATCTCCACACACACTTTACTTTGATGTGGAGCTCCCTGTATATGAAAGGAAGTTGTCAGAATGAACAGTCCAGCCAATTGTGATGTCATGCCTTATAACACAGTTGTCATTTTTATACCTTTTGTCATTGCCATCCATTTTCAATGTTTTTGAAACATTACTTATCTAAAGTAAGCATTTAAAGATGACTTGCTAGATCATTCAAAAATACTTATATGTGAAGGAAAGTATTAGAAAATTCTAGAGAAGGCTTTTAATCTTTTACTACAGGGGTCCCTGATATCTGAGCCACAGACCAGTACCAAGTGAAGCTTCATCTGTATTTACTACGAATTACTTTTATTATCACCTGAGCTCTACCTCCTGTCAAATCAGCATCTCCTCTCCCCTATCTGTGGAAAATCGTCTTCCCTAAATAACCAGTCCCTGGTGCCAAAAAGGTTGGGGACCACTGTTCTACAAGGTTAAGAGAATGAAAGAAAAAAGAGCATCCTTTTAAAACTAAACTGAATGGAGCCTTATCACACAAACAAAAAATTTAATCTCAGCAGTGTCTTCACAGGTATTAATATGTCAAAGTATTGCCTTATATTTTGTGATTTTTTTTCTTATTTCTTTTATAACCTAAGATTACTGCTATAGTTAAAGAAATGTTTTTGTTACTGTTTTTGAGAGTGAGGATGGAAAAGTGTATCTTAGAACACATTGAGGATAAAATTGTTTGATAAATTTAGTACAGTATATACATTATAATGAAAATGAGTCCAATTTTAAATAATGTATTATACTCTGAAGCTATAAATTACTGTGAGACAACACAAGCTTATACTAAGTTAATTAAATTTGTGATTTTTAATAAAATAAGCAAGCATTATTAAATGTTTCTTAAAAATCTTTGAATAAATCTGAGAACATTATTTCTAGAATATTCTATTCTAAAAGCTGCCATGATCCTTTGACAATGTTACTGAAATCAAAGTTCCATTTCTAGGGTTATTTATTTAAACACAGCTAAGTAAAATAAGCTCCTTCTCTTAAGAATTTTATATATTTGCCATGGCAAATGTCATACATCAGAGTTTTAAAGCACAGTTTTACAAACCAGAAGGTTCTGATATGTATTATATTTGCTTCTCCTACTACATAGATGTAGATATGTAGATGTATATACAGTAGTTTATATATGTGTATATGTGTATATGTCATACACAACAACATATATATATATATACATATATATGAAATTTTTGGGCTGGGATTTAGCTCAGTTGGTAGAGCACTGTGTTGCAGTCTCTGAGGTCCCGAGTTCAATTCCCAACACTGCAAAAATGGGAGAAGGACCTGGCAATCCACTCCCAAGGCAATCCCGAAGCAGTCTGCCATTGAAAACCCCATGAGGGTCGCTATGTACAGTAGATCGAAACACTCTCCTGAGTTCTAGAGGCATAACCTTTAGTTTTGCCTGCTTTTATTCTTTCTATGAGTGGAATCCTGGAGCATCTATGTTTTTTATCTGAGGTCTTCCATTCAGCATAGTTTGTGAGGCTCATCCATATTTTTGCCTGTAGATGTGGATACTTACTCTTCTTGCTATTTTGTATTACATCATATAATTACATCTGGGCTCATTTGTCCATCCTGCTGCCCATAGACATTTGGGAAGTTGCTGCCATAGACTTTATTCTGCATGTCTTTTAGTGAATATACCGATACATTATTGTGAGGCTTACACCTAAGAGTTGAATTGGTGATCAGAAAGTATACATGTATACAGTTTGAGTAGATACTACTAAACAATTTTCAAAAGTGGTCATACCAATTTATGCTCCACTCTTAGTGTATGAAAGTGCCAATTTTACTTGCTCCAGATTCATGCCAACACTTTGCTGTTGTCCATTATTTATTGTACCCATTCTGATGGACATGTTGCAGAATGACTTGACTTTGCCCTTCTCAGATAATTAATGAAGTTGAGTGTTTGGATATCTTCTCCTCTCAAATGTTTACTTTCTTGCTATATTTAGACATTTTAACATGTTTCTGCTTTTAATATGACAAAGAAAGAATGTCTCGATTTCCTAATTCAAGAGAGCTTTAATGTATCTGGAGACAAGTAAATTAATGTAGAAATGGAAGCAACAACAACAATAATTAAACAGCAAAGAAGACAGGAAGAGAAGATGGAAGTAGAATAAATTGCTCATTTTTGTAGATGAGGCCAATGATAAATTTGAAATAATAGCAGTATAATTATGTGGAAACTTTTAAGATAGACATATCACAAGGTTACATAATAAAGTTCAGTTACATGGTGTTTGTAAAGGCTTACCAGTTAATTGGGCACAGAACTCCCTTACTCCCTTACAGAAAGAAAGTGATGCAAAACCAGCAGTATATGTACTGTGAGAACTGGGGCAAAAAGTAAGTTTATCTTACTGCTGCAAAATACAAGGCAACACTTTGGCATTTTAATACTTCAGTCAGTACCCTGGAAGACATTGGATATGGTACATGTCATAACATCATCAAAGTTTGTTCTAATCAATACAGTATGAACCAGAAAAAAGGCTGTGGCTTAGGTAACAAAAGATGACTTTCTTTGCTATGAAAAGAATATCTATAAAAAATAATACCACCACGACCAATTAGAAAAGTAAAGAAGGAGTGTGAGTACCAGCCATAGGAAAAGAGTTTCAGATAGCTTCCTGAACACATGAAAAATACATTTAATACAATAAATACTGTCTGTTATACAGTATATTGACTGGGGAGGGAGGCCAGAGTCTTACTTATGTTGTCATTTGAGTTAATATTGATGCACTTGTGTGGTAATGTTACTCTTGGTTAAATAAAACAAACTTAATAGTGTTTAATCATGAATATTTTTATTCTATATGGACACCTTGCAAAGAGTAATTTAATTGACAGCGGCTTCTACCATTTATTTCTTTTGAAAGGACTTAGTAGGTCTTTTTTTATATATGCTTCAAAATAATGTTCCAAAAGAATTGCCGGATATAATAGCCTTTTGTGCATATGACTCTGGCAGTAATTATCTACTAAGCTGATGAGGAAGTGGCAGTGTTTTGATTATAGACATGAAATTCCAACAATAGATTCTGTAGAATTAGCCATGTTATACAGGGCTTATTAATTATTTTTAAAATCATCAACCCTGTATAAAAATGCAAGCTTAGTAAATGTGTCACTTTTGTTTATCAATGAAAAATATTTGTGACGTACCATCTGTGTGTAAGACAACATGGTAGGTGCAATGGCACTTGGTAGTAATGTGATAACCAAGCTTTGTTCTCCTTGATGGGGGACAAGATTGACCTTAGGTTAACCTTCATGCTCTGTAAACCTAATGAAAGTAGAATGCCAGTTCTATAACCAGGCAAGATCTTTCATGATAAAAATGCCCCCTAGTTGATGGATGGCATCTGGATTAGGATTACCTGCATTGTACACTGTAAGTGGCAGTGACTCCTGAAACTGGGCATGTGCCTTGCAAAACCCCTGGAGGATGTGCCTGTGGCATTGTCAGAAGACTCCAAGTGGGGCCTGGGCTTCTGAACCAAGGTGGGCCCACCCATGCTCATGGGAATCCTTACCCTCCCAAGTGAACGGTTGTTCAAGAGGACCAAAGACCTCAGCTCCTTGATGCATGAGGACTGCTGGGGAGACCCCCACTGGGCTCTCACCCACCAGCACAAGTTCCTGTGCTTCCCTCCGGCCAGCCCTGCCTTCTCTTGATGGCACGGAAGCCTAGTGTGGCTCACTGTGGTCTTGTTAGACTGAATGTTTAACTGAACCTAAGAAGATTGCCTTGTAGCTGCTTTTGTTTGAATAGGAAATGAAAGGTAAATATTGATTAAAAACTGACTGGAGCCTCTAGCAAAGACAACTTGGCAATTAAAAAAGAATCATATATATAGATGACTCAAATTCCCCTTGCAGGAATTTATTATGCAGATACAGCCATGTATGTTGTAGGCACTTGATATGAAGGTAGTCATTGTAGCCTTGCTGATAAAAGATTAGAAAAAACTACATTCCCATAAAAATCAGAGAGTACCTACATAAATTGCAGGATATCTGTACAATGGAATATGCCATGCAGTGGAACTGGAATTGTTAAAAAGAAAGAAGCAGTTTCATTTGGAGTGAATTTGCCCCAATATATTGTTGAATGAAAAGGGCAGTATTCAGAATAGTGTGTTTATGCCATTTATGCTTAAAAACACAACAAAAACCTGCTTCCATAAGACCAGAATAACTGCAAGTTTACCCACCAAGTTGGAGAAGAGCTATTGGGTGGATAGGTGAGAGATCCCTTTCTGTTTGTTTCCTATGATGTCTTAGGCCATGAGAAATGAAGCCAGAGTAAGGGAGTTCTGTGCTCCAACCCCATGGGTCAGAGCTGAAGTGTTAGGAGTGCAGTTGAAGCCCCAGTCTCATTCCATTTTCTTCTCCAGTCTGTCTACTAGTTCCTCCCAGTTGTAACATGATTTTGGTGTTTATCATTCTCACATCAGTCTTTACCCTTCTGCAACAGGGGTAGAGAAACTGAGAGATGCATTGTAGTGTAGGCAGGCCATACACTCGGCTCCACCAGCCAGTGAAAACAAGTGAGTTTTGTTTGCCTATTTCAACATGAATGAACCTCAAACACTTGTGGTAGACCAAGATTTATACCTCTTACTGTTTGATCTTTATGCTTTGTGCCTATTTAGACAAATCTTTTGTACCTGGGGATTGAGATTGTGTTTGATTTTGGTAAAATGTCGCTGTGTTACATCTTTTGCTTTGCTAATTTGTATTTCAGATGTAGATTTGCCGCTGATGCTGTGACTTTGGATATTATGAGATATGCACTTCATGGATTAGGGACTCCATTAAAATTGATTTTTGGGGGAGTGGGTGACATTACTTTTTACCACGATTTAATAGTTTTTGTGGAAATTTTTGGTAATTTTCTATCCTCATGGAAAGATCGTTGCTGTACATTATTACTGTTTTTTAATTACTAATGTCTTTTTTGATTTTAATTATAGATTGCCCTCTTAGACTCCCCCACAGCTTTAAGTATGGAGGAAAAACTTCAACAGAATGAAGCAAGAGTAAGTGATAGTTTGACTTGTTGTTTTTTAAAATCATAACTTACACTATTTTTTTTTTTCTTAAGTTCATGCTTTCTAATATTTAGCATTTGGGACACATTTTCTTTCTTAACTCCAGGAGCATTTTAAAAGATGCACAATAGTTGGTTTTTTATGCACTACCCACATTCTCTGTGACTTAATAAATGGCATTTGTGTAGCCCCTGGTCATTCACTGCAGGTAAGTTCCCTGTAGGCCCTTCTGACAAGGCAGTGGTCCAGTTGGGCCAGTAGAAAGTCAGGACCCTGGGCCAAGAGAGGCTGTGTTTGACACTGATGAGACAGCAGAGGTGCCCACCGCGCAGTGGTGAGCAACATTTAGCTTGTTTCTAGTGGGGCATACAGCTTCGGGCACACTGGCCTCTGCACGTTCAAGGTAGATGCTGAGTTAAGCTAATGGGATTTGAAGCTGGGAGAGAGTGGCAGTGAGTGACCAGAAGAGAGAACATTCTAGAGGTGCAGTGAACTGAAGCTGATGCTTGTGTGCTGGTGCATTTCAAAAATCAGTTTCATTTCTGACCTGGTTCTATGCTATTTTCTTTTCTTTCTTTTTTTAAAAAAAAATTTGGATGAGTATTTTTCCTGGTGCTGAATGATAAGACAGACTGAAAAAAAAAATTGGATTCTGATGATAAAAACCCAAGAATACACAATGTGGAAGGTATAAATTGAGTTGTACACCAGGAGCAGTGGTGCATGCTTGTAATACCATTGACAAGGGAGCCGGAGGCAGGAGGGTCACAAGTTAGAGACCAGAGACAGCCAGCATAACGTAGCGAGACCCAGTCTTAAAAAGTAAAAAATGGGCTAAGGGTGCAGCTCAGTGGTAGAGCACCCCCAGTACCACCAAGAAGAAAAAAAGGGAGGGAGAGAGAAGAGAAGAAAAGAAAGAAAATTTTAATTAGAAACTTGTTGACATTCTTTGTATAATTATGTTGACTAATATGCTGAGAATAGCATTGTTGTTGTTGTTAGGTGCCATCAAGTCGGTATCCGACTCATAGGGACCCTCATAGGGTTTTCAGTGGCTATTTCGGGATTGCCTTGGGAGTGAATTGCCACGTCCTTCTCCCAAGAATAGCATTAGTAAAAGCATTATGTTCTTAATCTCTAATTTTTTCATGAAATTTTACCTTTTAGCACTTTAGATTCTAATTTGGAGTGTTACAGAATGTCTGAGTATAGTCTTAAACTGTTTATCAATTACAGTTTTCAGAAATACTTACCAAGTTAATAGAAACCAATAAACATTTAAATTTGAATGTTTTGTACATGGTGTGACCAAGATGACTGTCTATTTCATAACATTTTCTAAATTTTTGCCTAGCTCTTTGCTGATCTTTTTCAATTGTTTGCCACCTGCCTGGCTATCCATCTCATTACCTGATCACATTGTTAGAGGTGGTGTCATATGTTTGCATTTTTTATTAATGTTTTACATGAAGATTATTTGATTTAAACACAATGGAAAAATAAACACAAGGCTTGAGTTTCTTGAAGCTAGAATTAATTGATTAAATTTAAAAATGTTTGATAGGCTCACATTTCTTCAATGAGAACATATCTGTTGGTGAAATACAGAATCATTTATTATTGAATGATTTATGTTCTCAGATAAATTGCCAGTGAGAATCTGTTCATTGGTTACTATAAATTAGTGAATCCAACATGGCTAGTTTTTTTAATCCTTCTGTAGAGAGAGAAGACTTAAGAATATCCCCTCTCTGAAAGCTTTTTTTTTTAAGCCCCAATAGCCACTGACTTGTATTACTATCATAAGAATCTGGAGTTGGTATCTATGAAGGATTGGAGGATATGAGTGGTTTCAGATAAATCAGCTCAGTCTTATCAAAGAATTAGAGATAAGCTTGAAACAAAGGTAGAGAGGCTCTTTCACTCCTGTTTCTTTTGTTTTTCACCAAGATGATAGTTTTTGACACTGATACCTAGTGAAAAGGGAAACATTATTAAAAGAACTTAAAACCCCTGCAGTCTTACTTTAGGTACACTAAGAAGTTAAAAAGAAAATTGCCTGCAGCTAAGCATGGTCAGGCCTAGTTAGTCCTTAGATGGAAGACCACCTGGGAATACCTGGTGCAGGAGCCTTGTGATAGGGACTGGGTAGCCCACTCCTGAGACAATTAGCCATTGAAAACCCTGGGAATAGCAGAGAGGCACTGACATAGTGCTGGGCATGGCACAGTGTTGGGGAGTGTTTTGTTCTGTTGTATGTCAGGTGGTTCTGAGTAGGACCCGACTTGACAGCACCTAACAACAGCAAAAAGGAGTAAAATGAATGGCCACTGAAAGATTGCATGTAGGTGAATGTGGTGTGCTTTGGTTTTCCTCTTGGACAATCTGTCACTCCAGATCTGCTATTTCTTGTCCACAACACACTTTCTTTTCTCAAGATTGCTGACACAAGCCAGGCACGGTGGCACACGCCTGTAATCCCAGCATCTTGGGAAGTGGAGGCAGGAGGATCACAAGTTCAAGACCAGAGGCAGTCTGTGTAATTTAGCTAGACCCTGTCTCAAAAAGTAAAAAAAAATGGGCTGTGGGTGCAGCTCAGTGGTACAGCATTTGCAAAGCATTCAAGTGTGAGGCCCTGGGTTCATTCCCTAGGACTTCGAGAAAAAAAAAAAAAAAAAAGATTGCTGACACAAATGCCCTTCCCAGTGATATGCTTCATGGTGCAGGGAAGTCAGCTTCCTTTAGTAGGGTATCTTCTGTGCATCTGTCTTGGCCTGGTTACATTGGTGACTCACTGTGGGAAGACAGGGAGGCTCAGGAGGTCTTTGTGTGGGGTTGGGAGTGAGAAGGAAGCAGAGAGACAAGGCAGAGGAAGAAAAGGCTGCAAGGGGAGGGCTCTCTCTTTCTAAAGTTAATCTTCTGGCCCTCGCTGCCTTTTTTTAATGGAGTACATTTATCATTCATTTTTTTTCCCTATCTCAATTCAGGTACTACTTTTTCCTTCTCAATGATTTAATCAGGAGAATCATCTAAAAAGTTTTCTGGAATGAGCAGAAAATTTTTATTAACTTTGAGAAGTACTTTCTACCTGGGCTGCATTCAACAGCTAGGGACGTTCTCTCCCCTAAGTTACAGTTGACTGGAAAGAAGCTGATTTTTATCTAAAGATTGTTGCTTTTACTCAGAGTCAATTAAAGGGACAACTTTTTTTTTTTTTTTTCTTAAGATAGAGTGAGATTTATAAACCCCACTAGTTAGCTACAAAAGCAAATTGTCTTCTAAAAGAAAACTGCAACATCCAAGGTGATTTAATCATCACATCTAATTAAGAAAGAAAAATAAATAACTATTTCTTAGGACCTAAATTATAGTTAGGAAAATTAACCCATTAAACGAGATCTTGTCATCCTTGAATGCAATTTTAGTTAGTAATCTAAGGAAGTTGCTTTTAGTTAAGCATACCATGAAAAAAAACTGCTGTAAAATTATGGGTAATTTAACAAATGAATGTCTTTTGCTATCATGTTACTTGTAGGATGAGATCAGCTGTTTGATTTATATTTGGTGATGGTTCTTTTGGGAGTAGAAGTTACTAGCTAATTAAAAAAAATTGTAGCATATCTTTCCATAAGATATAAGGATTTAGAAATGTTCAGGAAGAAAATCACATTAATTTCTTTAAAAGGAGTAATCACATCTGTATATTTTTGTTTTTTAGGTTCAAGAATTGACCAAGGAATGGACAAATAAATGGAATGAAACCCAAAATATTTTGAAAGTAAGAACTCTAAAAAGGTGTATTAGTGTGCTGATTTACATTGGTAAAATTTCTTCTCTTTTGTTTCTTCCTCTGAAGCATTGCAGTGATGTGATTTGTTCAAGGCAAGCTCAATGGAACTGACAGTAACTTTGGTGGATGAAGGCTATGGTTTGATTTTGAAAAAATGGGAAAATCTGCTATTAGACATTAAACTGGGAGCTCTCACATGCACAGGCTATGTTGATGTTTAAGGTCTTTGCTTTCATTTGTTGGAAGATTTCCATTTTTGGCTCAGTATATATTTGTTGTTGTTAGGTGCCGTTGAGTCAAATATAGTATTCTGTTATTCAAGGGCATCAACTTTGTCTTTCTGCTTCTTTTAATGTCAATATAAAAACAATGTATTAAATAAAAATACTTTCTATGACAATATTGTAGAATAATGCTTACCTAGCATGACTGGATTTTAGAAGTTTTTATACTAGTCGTTTTTTGTGAAAGTTTTTTTTACATGTCTTATCTTAAGGGCTGGACTGGGAGGGTGCCCGTTCCTCACAAGACACCCCGTGAAATGACGTCAGTTATGGCCTCCATTTGTTATGGTCTGTGCTTCAAAGTAGGAATTTTCTTGTTTCTAGTTTTTGCTTACTTGGTTGATAGCAAGGGTCCACCATGCCAGGTATGAAGTGGAGTTCGAATTTTGTGCTTTGATGGCATCTGGCTGACTTTATGCACGACAGAAGGGAATTCAGAATCAGAGGTTTGTTTTCAAGGTTTGATGTTGTAGAATTGCCTCAGAGGGTTAAAATTAACCTCCACGTAATGTTGGCGAGTCAAGATCAATGAAGTTTAACTGAATGTCTTGGTAGAACTGAACTTGGATTCCCTTTACATGAAAATGGTTCATCTGGGCACTGGTTCATGGGGCACACTTGAAGCCCTGGATTAGACTGATATCTAATAACTGTCTCAAAAAACCAGGGTCAACAACACACTACAGAAAGCTCCTCTTGTACTATCTAGGCAACTCACCCTGCTTGGTGTTAAAAAGACCTTCTTCGGTCAGAGGTCAGAGGTAGTATTCAGGTTCAAGATAGGCGTGGGTTGGGATGGTGCCAGGGACTTGCTTTCCAGCCACAGAAAGCCCTGTGCTAGGTGAGGGCACCTGTATTTAGAAGTGCTTTGCATTCTGATTTTCTTCTCCTGGTCCTCATGAGAATGCTGTGCTGTTTTGAAGTACTACACTTCTGTGATCTTTCTTTGTTGAGAGATTGATCTATTTTTACTTGTTTGTTTATTTTTGTGGTACTGGGGATGGAACCCAGGCCCTCGCACATGCTAGGCAAGTGCTATACCGCTGAGCTACATCCCCAGCTGCCTTTGCTGAGGGATTGTAGTACAAGAAAGCAAGCAGAGACTTCACTCTCAGAACAGTCAGGTGGGAATAAGCACTGCCCAAGATGTGCCTATTTTTGTTGTATAAGTTGTGTCTACTGTAAGCATTTGCGCTGCATCCCCAGAGCCCAAGTTATTTGACCTTTCATGGTGATATAACTTTCCTCAGCAATTTGGTCAAAGAGGGAGGACAAAAATCTCTTTTTAAAGAACAAAAGTAATGGCCGATAGCAAACTATTTGAAAAGCCATTAGTATATGTAGTGCCCAGTGGACCCAGAGGCACTGTGGCAATAAATGGAATGATTTAAGCTTCAGCTTCTGCTGCCCCTGCTGCTGGGGTGTCTTCCCTTGTCACTGTACTTTGGTTTGGCTCTTGCGCTTCTTTTTTCCTTTTTTTTCTTTTCATGCTGAGGCTTGAACCTAGGGCCTCGCACATGCTTGGCAGGTACTCTACCACTGAGCTCTGCCCCCAGCCCATCACTATAGTTTTATACTGGGTTTTATAACAACTCTGCAAAAATATCCATTATGTAAGTCAGAACAGTGAACCCCTGAACTTTTTCTTATGCTTTTTTTTTCCCTCATAAACTGATTCTGGGCCTGGAAGCTAAATTCTCCAATTCCAATCCCATTTTCCATAAATCTAGTTATTATTATTTTTTATGACTTTTCAGATGAGAAGAAAAATATGATATGTGCTAGGTGTTAAAGGTTATGAGAAAGGCAAATGCTGTTTTATATTTTTTCCCCTCTCCTTCACAAACCCATCGTAGATTTCTCAGTTGGCATTTGTGCTTTAAATCTGCAGTCGTTTTCCACTCCCGTTTGGTACTTTTAAGGGCTGTCTTCATCTTTTATTGGAAGATGGTGTCTGCCAGCTGGGCTGAAGAAGAGGGCTACTCCAATGCTTTTATTTATTTACTTATTTTGAAAAAACATTCTTTAGAAATTGCTTGCTGTTCCTTGAGTATATGTCTAAGAGGCTTGTATAATCCTTGCCTATACAGAGGCTACCAAATATGTCTACACATCTTGGGACAAAAACTTTCATTTTGCTGTTTTAAGAATGCATCGTATGCGTGTTCTGCTGACTCCTGTCTCATGTGCACATCGTTTGGTAGACTTGTGTGGCCAGTGTAAACTGTTCAGCACCATAGCAGAAGCAGCAGGAGGTGCTGCTGTGCGAGGCCTCCAGGACCTTCATTGTGCATGTCACACACAATGTCTCAAACTGATCACACATCCCTGCAGTCATTAGGTGTGTTGAAGGTTCTGTTGCATACTCCCGCCTCCACTGTCATCGTGCATCCACAGCATTCTCAAATTTCAAACACCACTTCAGAATGGTCTTGCACTCCTCGAATGGCAACTGTCCTTCCACCATTTAATTGTCCTGCCTGTCACAGAATGGTGTTAGAATTCATTTGAGCAACAGAATCTTTTGAGTGGACATGATGCTACACATTGCTACCATAATCCAATTCAACTTCAAAAAGATAATATCTCCTAAAATGTGTATATACTTTTTTTTTTGGCACCCACAGTATTTCTGTTGTATGTTGTACCAGTTAATACATTGCTCCAACAATGCTGCATGAAATCCATGCCAGCTTAGGAACAACTGTTTGTGCTGTGTATTTACTTTCTTGTTTTGATGATGAGTCTTGAGGTTAGTTTATCAGCAGACATCCTGAGATGTGGTCCTGAGACGTGGCTTCAGGAATATAGGGCACCCCACACCCTCCATGCAGGGGTAGGAACCTGAAGTCAGTGGTTTGGGTGATGAGTGAGTGAAGTCAGAATTACTTCTGAAAGTCTCTTATATTTCCCTGGACATCACCACATGCTGAGCCCTGGGGGCTCAGAAACAAGGGGTGACTTTGTTTCCTTTTATTGCTTCTGGTTTGTGGCTTCTCTTGCTCTGGGGGAGTGAAATCCCAGATCCCAATGCCTGAGGGTGGAGGGACAGTGGCAGACCTCTGGGTGCATGTCTGCTCCCAGAAGAGGTGCTGATTGTTCTAAGCAGAGCTGGCAGAAGCGTGGCGACAGTGGCTGGCCCCTGGGGCTTTGGTCTGTGGAACTCAGAACTTAGACTTGAGTTTCCTTTTCTGACTCACTGGATGATGACACTCATTCACAGCTGTCATGTATGTTAGTCTCCAGCTTGGAAGTCAGGGATGGCACCCTCTTCCTTCTATGAAGGTTAGGAGGAAAAGAGATGACAAAATGGCCCAAGTCATTTGGAGAGTTGTTGACAGTAGCACATGTATTTATTTTGGAGATCTTCAGCCAGAAGGTTAACAAGGGGCAGTTCTGTCACCATGCTCGTGTCTTCCTTTCTTTGCCCTCACCTACCCTCCTCGTTTTTACTAGCTGCGTTTTCTGAGGTCTGGACTGTATTGCCTGCTCCTGAGGTGAGGGTCTCCTCTGCAGTCTCGTCTGTCCTGTCCTGGTTCTCCCTGCCCCACCACCCTGGCATCCCCGCCCCTCCCTGCTGGATGACCTGCTGATCCCTGAGTGTACCAGTGAATTCTTGGAGTCCCTTGGCCTTTGCTGGTGTAGCTCTATCATTAGGGATACTTCCTCCTTTCTCTGCCTCCATCAGGATCCACCTCAAGGCCCCCAGCCTCCGCTCCCTGCCCTCCCACCCCCTACTTCTCAGTTATGGGTTTTATTTTCCTTGGTGCCTTCGTAGCATTTGCCTTTGTACCTGCTGCAGTGCCCGTCACCATCTGAGTTAGGAGGTACTGGTCTCTCCTCTTTCTGCCAACTCACACTCACAGCAAAACAGGAGCAGGAGCTGGCCAAGGGCTGTCCCTCTTTGTCATTCTGTGAGTCAGTTCCTACAGCTCTGCTTCTCCCAGAACAGCATGCAGTGAAAATTTATAGGGTTAAGTTAGGATTAAGAAATGAAAATAAAACCCTTGTATTAATCTGCTAAGGCCGCCGTAACAAAATACCCCAGACTGAACAGTCTGTGAAGTTTGTCTGCTCACAGGTCTGGAGGGTGGCAGTCCAAGACGAAGACATTGGCAGTACTGGTTTCTCCTGAGGCTCGTCTCCCTGGCTGGCAGATGGCCGCTTCCTCTCTGCGACTGCCCATTGCCTTTCTTCTGTGTGCTTGCATCTCTGGTCTCCCTCTGGATGTCCTCATCACCTCTTCTTATGAGGACAAGAGTCACATTCTGTGACATGGACTTAGAGCCTCAATATGAATTTTGAGGCAACACAACTTAGCCCATCACAACCTTGACTTGTACACATCTGATGACCTGCTGGGAAACATGGAGTTTTGTGTGGGCAGTAGTCTTGCCGTAGTAATGCTCCTACCCATGTTTTCCATCTTATTTTTTCTCCCTGGTATTTGAAAGTTTCATGTAAGACTTTGTATTTTTATTTTTTGAGGGGATGTGGCTGGATTCTTTTGACAGTAGCCCCGTCCTTCATTTGGGCCAGTGAGATCATTGGCTGTTCCAAGTGAGGTGGATAGATCAGCACCATGAGCATCATCTGGGAGTTGGTTAAAAATCCAAGCATTGAGCCCTCTTTCCAGACTCCTGAGACAGAACCTGCACTTTAATAAGATCCCAAAGCAGTGTATCTGCACCTTCAAGTTTGAGTGTTGACAAAGGTATGCTGTGCCAAGGAAAGGAGGCAGTACTGGGTTTCTTTACTCTCAGAACATTCTTCCCTTTCCCCTGGAAACACAATTCAACCTTAAATTATTTGTATTAGGATCCCATCATCACATGGGTTCAAATATGCTCTGGTCTCCAAATTCAGTTCAACAGATGCTAATTGTTGACTGGGTAAGACACATAATAATTCCATATGATTAACTCTGAAAAAAAAAAAAAAACCAGCTTCAATTCAACTTATACCTGTCCAACTAGCTCTCTTTCCAAGGACAACCCTTTCCAGCTGTGCTGTCCAGCTCCCCTGTGTGGTAGGGGGCTGACCTTGACAGGCTGCCCATGGGACGTTGGAGAGGGCATCGGCCCCCGCCTCAAGTAGCATCTCCAGTGCCACATACCTCTTCGCCATGCCTCCAAGTCATGCCAGCGAGGAGTGGCCCATGATGGTTGCACTTCTGCCTGGCGACACAGTGCTGGCCTCTAGAAACATCCCCTGCTCTCTTTGCCACTTGTCTAGTGATGATGCTGGCTTCCTGCTGTTGCCTATTCAGGGTGACCTCATATCCTCGATGGCTCTCCAGTGCTTTCTTTAGCCCAGTAACCAATTCCTTGTATTGTCACCCCTTGGATTTGAATACTGAAGTAGATTCTGCTTTGTGGGTCGACCTTGTCTGACACCCACGTATGCTCTGCATCTGCTCTCTCAGTCACACTGCCAGTGGTTTGGAAGCTGGTGTGTTTTGTTTTGTTTTTCTGTTTTTGGTACTGGGTGATGAATCCAGGACCTCACGCTTACTTTGCAAGTGCTCTACTACTGAGCTGCACCCCAGCCCCCTTTCTTACTTTTTATCTTGACAGAGGGTCTAGCTGAGTTAACAGGCTGCTTTTGCCCATGAACATGAGATCCTCCTGCCTCTGCCTACCGAGTCTCTGGGATTACAGGTGTGCACCACCACGCCTGGCTGGCTTAGGAGCTGGTATGATAACATACTCTTCTCTTTTTGAGCTAGCATTTCTGGTCCCCTTTTATAGGCTGTCCCCATGTGTTTCCTATCCTAGCTGCATTTGTCTCAAACTGGGATGCCGCTCTTTGGATTTGGAGGTTCATGTGCTGGGTCCAACTTCTACAAGTTCTGGCACTGAGGGCTTCCGAAGCCCTTCTTCCTTGATTCTCTTTTTGCTTAGCCACAATATTAAGTGGATTGCTTAGTGTTTGAAGCAGTGTATAAAGTGAGGGCTGAAAGTGTACCTTTCAGCCTGGCTTTTTCCAAATCCCAGGTATATTTTTGCTGATGAATCTTTTTAAGCGATCCTTTACAAGAGGAACCCGAAAATTCTTTCTCCCTTCCACCTTCTCTCCCACTGTCCACATTTATGTCTCTTTCTGCTTTCTCTACTTTGTACACATTTTAGTTCCTCTGTTCCAGCATTTTATAGATGGTTAAAGAAAAATGCCCAACTTATGTTATCTTACTTCCAAAGAACTCCTTGAGCCCTGTGCTTCAAAGTATATCAGTTAGGACTGTAGCATAAAGCTGGCAGTCGTGTGACAGATGGTGTGGCAGAAGAGACAGTGGCCTTTGTGTGTCTGTCCAGAGCAGAGCTGAAGCTCAGGGCTTGTGGCCTTGAGAATGTGCTTGGTTTGAGTCCTTCCAGCTTCAGTTATTCTTACTTTTTGACAAACAAGATCTCTTCCTGGTTGCAAATGTAGCTTTTGACCGCTGCAGCATGAGACTGGGTTTTGTGTTTTCATTACCCTATACACGGCTTCGGATTGTGTGGAAGAAGAAGCATGCCACTCACATGCAGACATCAGAGCTGGAAAGGATCGTCCTTGGAAAGAGAGCTAGTTGGACAAGTATAAGTTGAATTGAAGCTGTTTTTTTTTTTTTTTTCCCAGAGTTAATCATGTGGAATTATTATGTGTCTTACCCAGTCAACAATTAGCATTTGTTGAACTGAATTTGGAGACCAGAGCATATTTGAACCCACGTGATGATGGAATCCTAATTCAAATAATTTAAGGTTGAATTGTGTTATTGTCTTTTTTTCTTTTCTTTTCTTTCTTTTTTTTTGTTACTGTGGGGCTGAACTGAGACCTCATGCATACTTTGCAAGTGCTTGACCATTGAGCTGTACCCTCAGCCCCTTTTTTATTTTTTAAGTTGAGACAGGGTCTCACTAAGTTACTCAGGCTACCTGTGGCCTCAAACCTGTGATCCTTCTACCTCTACCTCCTGAGTCACTGGGATTACAGGTGGCGCCACCATGTTCACTTGTGTTGGTGTCTTCATACCCTTTCTTTGGAGACATAGAAGACACGAGGGAGTACAAGTCCATGGCAGGATGGGTAATACATTGATGGAGGAGAACCTTTTACTCTTTCAGAATGTTTTAACTAACAAGACCTACAATAAAGTGAAATTGGAGTCTATTTCTGGCTTAAGATTTTCTGAGTTTAAATTTCACGTAGAGGTATGCTATCAACCAACTTATTACTGTTTTATGATAGAATCAATCAGCTGAACTTTTTGTCTCTGTAAGATTATGGCAACGTATAAAAAGAAATTTTCTCTAGTTCTCTACAATTTTTATTTCAGGGAGAAGATGTATGTTGGGGAGTGTAATGGCTTTGGAAGCACTAATAAACTGTAGTCATTGCTCAGCAGGCCTGTGATGGGGTGGGGCTGTGGAACAAGTTTATTATGCTTTTTGGATACCTGCTGACCAAGGCATTGAATCTTTTGGTTGCTGGAAAACTTGCAAACAAAGCATGGGGGAGACAACATTTGTGTGTGTGTGTGTGTGTTTGTGTGTGTATGTGTGTGACATTACCTCTTCAAATGCAGTTAACCCTGAGCATTTCTTGCTATAAAGAGTGGACCTGAGGGTAGTTCTGGAATAGAATTTTATTTATGGGCATGAGTCCCCTCACCCCTGATTTTAGATTTAGGAGGAGATATCACTTTCAGCCATGGGGTATAAGCTTCCTTATCCAAAACTGTTTGGGCATTTGATGGTTCAAAATTGTGATTTCAGACAGTCGCACATATTATTTATAGTTTGTTATTGCCATTTGAAAAATACAAAGGACAGTTATGTATTGCATGACAAGGACACATTCTGAGAGATAAGTAGTTATATAATTTCATCACCATGCTAATAACATTGAAGCATAAACTAAGATGTCTACCCCATCATTAGGCAATGCAGTCTTGCAGGACCACCGTCGTAGAGACAGTCTGTCATTGATGGAAGTGTTGCTAAGTAACACATGACTGTATTGATCTTGAGCTCATTTGTCTACAACATGAAGGTAATATTTTGACCTTCCCAGTGTTCAGCCAAGCAGAGATCAACCTCAGTGGAGATTTTAGCCATTGAAGCTCTTCCCTGTTTTTCATTATAAAAACAGAATCAGTCCAAATGAGTCCTTGCTTATTAGTGTAGGCCTGCTTAGGATGTCAGTAAGTTTCTTGTGAAATGCAGTTTTGTAATCTTTAAAATCTTTGTTTTCAAACTTTTGAAACCTTTTTGATAAAGATGGGGTGAAAGATGCTGTTATCAGCCAGAATACCAGGATCTTCCTTGGTCTTCATGTGTTGAGTCCTTACTACCAGGTTTTTGGCTCCATGGATCAAGAATGAATGCGGGAAGCCACACCAGATACAGAAGAGTGAAATTTCTATTTGGAGCAGTGGGAAGATAACTGGGAACAATGGAAGAAAGAAAGAGTGAAAGTAAGAGAGGAGGAGCAGAACCTCTGAGTGTGCAGAGAGCTGGGGAGCCACAGTGTAGACCGGCTGGGAGTGTTTATAGCAGTAAGTAGGATGGCTCCCAGATTTTGCCCCATGATACCCTGATTGAGTCTTTCAAACCTAGCAGCCCTCTGGTGTTGACTGGTTCAGCTAGGTCCCTGCTTGGCACAGGCAGGTGTTTCCCTGCCCAGTCCTCTGGGGTCGTGTATCTGTTGATGTTACTGTTTGTTTTCTGCCATGGCAGTTGAGAGCCAATAGAAAATAAAGAGTTTATTTTTTTTTAACTTTTTTTAATTAGTAATTTTTAATGTACAAATTAATGGGTCTCATTATGACATTTCCTTACGTGTATTTCATTGTACATTGCTCCTGTTAACTTCCCCCTTACCCTCTCATGACCCTCCACTCCCTCCTCACCAATGGTTTCCTTTCTACTTGCATGTCTTTATTGTGAGTATATCCAGCTGTATATGTACATCTTGATTTTGCCATAAGGGCAACATACATGATATTTTTTTTTCTCCCATTACCCTTTCTTCTTGCCTCCTCCTCCTTTAGTTCATTATCTTTCCTTTTAAATCCTGTCTGCTTTCATGATCTATATGTTTTAATAATGAATATATATTGCAGCCTAATATCCATGTGTGGGAGAAAACATGCTATGTTTATCTTTCTGGGTATGGCTTAATTCACTCAAAATGATGATCTCTAGTTCTGTCCATTTTCTAGCAAATAAGACTACAGTTTTAACTGGAGCCTGGCTCAAGTGTTTATTTTTTTTTCCTATCAGGCAAGCCCTGCTCTCTATAACTGTCCGTGGATCCCTAGCCCCCTTTCCTTCTGGTTCTCCTTCTAGTGGTAAGCATCCTTTTGACATGCTGACATTCTAATAAACTAACATTGGTTCTTGTGTTGCTAAAGAAATTCCTAGCATTACTGGAAGTTTGAAAATACTCTTTCTGTGTAAGTTTTAAAATTTTTTTGGTTGGCTGTTGTGAATGGAATTGACTGATTTCCTTCTCTACCTGTTCACTGATGGTGTAAAGGCTACTGATTTTTGATTGTCAATTTTGTATCCAGGTATAGGATCATGTCATCTGCAAATAACAATAGTTTGACCTCTTCTTTCCCTACCTGTATTCCTTTAATTTCTTTCTCTTGCCTAATTGCTCTGACTAGGATTTCAGTCACAACATTGAACAAGAAAGGAGAGAGTGGACTTCCTTGTCTTTTTCATGACCTTAGAGGGAATGCTTTCAGTGTTTCCCCATTTAATATGATGTTAGCTGTAAATTTGTCATAGATGGTTTTTATGATGTTGAGGTAAGTTCCTTCTATCCCTTATTTTTTTAGAACTTTTATCTTGAAAGGATATTGCTCTTTGTCAAAGACCTTCTCTGTGTTCATTGAGATAATTGTGTGATTTCTGTCTGCAAATCTCTTGACATGTTGAATTACATTAATTGATTTTCATATGTTGAACCAGACTTACATCTGTGGAATGAAGCCTACCTGATCGTGATGTATGATCACTTTTATGTGTTGTCTTGTTGTGGGATAAATGAGGCTGGAGAGACCTAGAGGTTCAGGAGAGTTTATTACTCCAGGGTGTTGGTGCAGTGGAATCCTTTCCAAAAACTGAGCCCCGAGCAGAGGAAGCCTGAACCTCTTATAGGGTCATGGGAGGGGGCAAGGCTTATAAAAGTGATAATCGCATGAGGATAGACAAAGCATGAGAACAGACAAAGCAAGGTTATAGAAGTGGGTAGAGGATGGTCAGGTGGTCAATTATCTCTCCCAACTCACCAGAAGAGAAGTTGTTGTTAGGTGCCGTCGAGTCAGTGTCCAACTCATAGCGACCTTAAGTACAACGGGAAACACTGTTGTCAGTGCTTCTCTGCTATTCATAGGGTTTTCAATGGCTGATTGTTTTGGGGAGTCTGTTGCTAGGACCCTCTTCCAAGCCTACAGCACCTGGTATTCCCAGGCGGTCTCCCATCCATGTACTAACCAGCCCTGACCCTGCTTAGTTTCCAGGATCTGTCGGGATGCCGCAGTGGTACAGCTGCAACAGAAGAGAAGGGGAGGACTTAAATTCCTCCAGGCTGGAACAAAGAGATATACATTGTATGTAGTAAGCAGTTCTATTAAACTGAAACAACTCTTGTTATTAACAGAATTCACTAGGTCATTTGTAAGAAACCACAGTTTAGATGCAAGTTATTTGTAACAAGTTAAGCAACCTTCAGCTAAACAGTGTTTTAACAGAACAAACAGTGTTTTAATAAGGAACTGCCTGCTTCAGTCCTGTCTCATCCTCTCATTTCTAACAGAACAGGCCTAAAGTATATTTGTTGATAAAACAATATAATCCTGTTCCTAGACTCTTTATGTTTGAGACCTCAAATTTTGTAAAAGCAGTAAGTCTGACTTCGGTTCCAATATTTTATTGTTAATGTTGTTGTTAGGTACCATTGAGTTGGGTCCAACTCATAGTGACCCTGTGTACAACAGAACAAAATACTACCCAACACTGTTCCACGCCCATGATCTTTTTTAATGTTTAAGCTCATTGTTGCTGCCACTGTGTCAATCCATATAGTTGAGGGTCTTCCTTTTCTTCGCTGGCCTGCCATGCTCCCAAACATGATGTCCTCCTCTAGAGCTAGGGTTCCTCCTTACAACATATCCAAAATTATTAAATTTAATTAAAAAATAAGTTACGCTAAATGAATTTGCATGTGTATGTGTATGTACACACACACACACACACACACACACACACACACACACACTCACACTCTTAAAGAACTTTGAAAAGCTCCTGAAACATAAAAAGCATTGCATGAATTCATATCCCATGAGGACACAGTTTCTGCTTTGTTCATTGCTCACTCAGGTCTGAACACTGAATGAGTGGATGGTTATAAAGGCCTGGTCTGGCTGTGTGTTACTGCACATACAACATTACTGTGATGTGAATGGCAGACGTTTCAGGAGATGGGAGGGACTTGATATTTTATCCTTCCTGTCACATTATAACTATCCACATGTTCCTTATTCTTATAAGATTCCTTATTCCTTATTAGATTATAAACTCCTTGAGGGCAGAGACCACTGTTTGGCTTACCTGTTTATCTCTGATAAATTCTGTCCTCTTGTGTAATGCTGCTTTTTACAAGGGAGGAGTTCAATGAATTGCTGTTGAACTCAGCTATGTCTTCCCATTTCTGAGAGGCTTTAGGACAAATTCGAGGACTTTTGCTGACTAACAAACTGTCCTAAAGCCTGATGGCTTGAATAGACTGTTAGGATTTTTCAAGATGTCATGGCCCAGGCTTGTGCTGCGGGTTTCCAGCTGCCTCCCTCCTGCCCTGGAGTTGGATGGTCAGAGATGGCCTTATGTAGATGGCCAGTGGTTGGCTCATGGTCAGCTGGGGATGATTTGGTCTTGTGTTTCTCATCCACCATTAGGCTAGGTCTTTATGTGGTCATCTCGGGTCCTAAAAACTGCCAGTGAGCCTGGGTCCCAGTGTTGCAGCATCTCATTTGCTCGTGTCTCATTGGCTGCAGCTAGTCACATGCTGAAACCAGAGTTAGCTGTTAGGAGATAACCAAAGGCAGGAGAGCAGAGTGAGCAGGAGTTTTGGCCATATTTACAAAAACTCTCCCATCAGCACTTTTTTTTTTTAATCTATTCTTGCCCTTTTGGCTTCTCAGCTAGTGCGATGGGTTTGCAAAATTTGTGTGTGTGTGTGTGTGTGTGTGTGTGTGTGTGTGCACGCGCATGCACACACTCCTGTCCTTCACAGAAGGGAGCATAGAAAGGAGTGGGGAGGTTGGGGTAGGGGTGCAATAAAGATGACGTGAGAGAGGATTATTAGAAATCGTTTGTCTCTTTGCTTAAATCTGCAGACCAATGTGGTTGACCTTATGTCTGAATAAAAGTACCCCATGTTCAAAGTGCTTTATCTTTTTTTTAGTGCATTCGCATGTACTATCTCTTTATTTCTTCTTTGATCTTAAAGCCAGATTAAAAAAAGAATGCTTCTGTGCTTTCTATAGTATGCAGTTCTTAATTTGTCTCTAATTTGCCTCTAATTTATTAAAGTTTGACTTTGGCTGTATCAAACTATGTGTTCTCCCTTTTGTAAAGTTCCACTCTCCCAACTGTTTTTTTTTTAAGATGAAAGGCAAAGAAAGAGAGTTCATTGTTCTTTGCAACTAGACTTGATAATTAACAAGGGCGGTGGCTATCTGAAGTGTAGCACTTGGCTGAGTCAGAGGTGTGTGGAGCTCTCAACAGAACCAGCTCCCATGTATTAATAATGCTGAGCCTACCATATTTTCTATGGCTGTTCTCCCCTTGCAGGAACCACTCATAAATAAAGGTATTCCAAGTGTATGCTCGTTCTTACTTTTGAATAATGTTTCTGGAGCAAAAGGCTCAGAAATAAGTCAAATGTGCCCTATTAAACGTTGGTACTATGTGATAAATTATTTTGAATACATAAGGGATTTTTCTTTTGATCTTTTGCAGTGAGACATGTGTGCTGATGGGCTCTTACTGCATATTTATTGCCACAGTCAGGGAGTAAAAATTACCTGATCACATGGACATGTGGTTTATGTGCACCTGTACTCTCTGGGTGCTAAACTGTAGGGACTTGGTTTAGTTGGCAAAGAACTTAAAAAGCAGCCATTTCATAGTACAGGTAGGTTTATTGTTCATGTCATCCAGGTGCACACTTGACTTATCTCAATGACTTCTAAGTGTTGTGAGTTTGGAGAAGAGTGGATGGTGATGGATTAACAGTTCACTGGGGAGAGAGAAGGGTCTCAGCCTGCCTAGACTACTAACTCTTGCCTGTGCGTTTTTACGCATCCATCCTTTATCATTTTTCTGACCTGGCCACATTGACCTTTCTCAGACCCTCACTGTGGCAGACAGACAGCAATAGTACCTATCATGTAAGGTGAGAAATGAGCTGGGAGTGGTGGCACACACCTGTAATCCACAAGATGGAGGGCAGAGGCAGCCTATGTAACTTAGCTAGCCCCTGTTGCAAAATGAAAAGTCAAAAATAGGCTGAGGGGGCAGCTCTGGGGTAGAGCACTTGCAAAGCTTACTTGAGGCCCTGAGTTCAACCCCTAGTACTGAAGAAAAAAAAAAAAGGTAAGAAATGGGTATGTGCAAAGTGCTGAGAATGTTGTCTGGTGTGCCACCAGCACTGTGAACTGATCACAGTGAGGTCCTCAGTATTTTCTTACTACTTTTATTTTCTCTGAATCCATCCTCTTTGATGTAAAACTGGGTTGCCAATAATATCTGTCTTTCCAGTTGGGTACAGAAAAGAAATTCTACGTGTATGAAAGCTCACAAAAGTATATAGTTTAATGCATGATACAATGTGGGGTTACTTATGTTTTATCATGTAGCATTTTGTGTTTGTTTAGTTACTACTTCACATAACCAAAAACTTAATTCCAAACTGGCTTAAATGGTGCAAGGCTTTAACTACCTCACAGGAAAATAATAGTAGGGTGGGATTTAGGCATAGTTTGGTCATGGCTCTGGCTTACTGGGATTGTTTTGAATCTGCCTTTTTGGTGAGTTGATTTTGCCTTCAGTCTTGGTGTATTGAATTCATTCAGAATGGCAAAGTGAGGGTTGGTAGCAGTATCAGCTTTATATCTACCTACCCCACTATCCAAATTCAAGTCTCAGTTTCTGAGTCACCTTCAAAATTCTGAGCTTTGCACTGACTGTCGTATTTCTCAGTCAATCTCTGGGGTCAGGGAGATGCAGGTGCTGATTGGCCCAGGCTGGGATTATTGAAACCAATCACTGTGGAAAGGGAATGGGTTACCCTGACTGGTTGAGATGCATCAGGGCCTGACTTTGGAGCTAGGGTGAGGTTAAGCCTGTTTACCATAGCTGGTCTTTGCTGGGGTGAGCAGAGCAGATGAGTGTTGGGGATACTGCCCACATTTTCCTCCATAGACACAGAACGTGGTCACCAGCTGCAGTGTAAAATATATTCAAGGCAAACAGAAGATGCAAATTATTGAAGCATTCTTTTAGTTCTTAAGAGAACACATTTTTGAATATTTCCTTTGTGACTCTAGAATCCCATGTTCAGCTAGAAAATTCCATGAGAAGGCCAGCAGAATATCTATACGGTGGTGTGAACACTCCAAAGTGAGAGAATCCTTTGTCTTTGGGTGTTAGAATTGAAAGATGGCACACAATGAGTTCCATGTATTTAAAAACATTTTTCTTTTTCTCCTTTAGATTATGTGATTTTAAAAGTGAGCTCTAAGTGTGAGTGTGTCCTCTCCTCCAGCCTTTCCTCCATAGTTTTGAAGTTAGCATTGTTTCCTGTGGACCCCTTTGGCTTGACCGTTCCCGGCCCAGCCTACTTAGCAACAGTTACTAGAGCAGCAGCTTGGCAGCACCCTGCATTCATACAGCAACTGCAGGTTTTAAGAGATTACTTTTCCTCAGCATCCTGGTTGATTTTGCCTTTGCATTATTTAAGGAGGACAGCAGTTTCTTTTTACTAGAGGCAGCAGAGCTCCCAGTCTCTCACCAAAAGGCATGGTTTTAAGAAGTACCTATCTGTAAGACAATATCATTAGCAACTGGACATCTACTGAAAAAAGAAATATGGACCTAGGCTGCATGTGGACATTTATTACCAGGATATTCTGATTCTTGCAAAGAGGGAGATAGCTGTAATCTGTATCATCTTATCTAGCATCTTATAGCATCCGCTTTGCCAGCTAAAAACAGCCTTCCTGAGCAAGGTGTGTCAGTCACATAGACAAGAGGCATTAGTTCCAAATAGCTCTGACTTCTTTGAAAGAATCTGGACAACACAGATTCTGAAGAAAGTCATTGTCTTCTAGACAGTTATATATATGATTATATTTATACTCTTCTTGTTCTTGCCATTAAAGTAAAAATGATATCATCCTGGCATTCCTAGCAAATATTACTGCCATCAAGCCACAGAACTTGCAAGGACACTTCTTTAAGTTGCGAAGTCGAGTTTCTCACTCAAAAACTCATTCTCTATGTCATAGGAAGTTGATTTTCCATATGGAAGTGGTTTCTATATAGAATCACTTGAGGATCTTTTTAAAAGATGGCTTTCTCAGCCCCACTGCAGACTCATGGAAGGGGAATTATTACAGGTGGTACCTCAAAATCTGTTTTTTTTTTTTTTTTTTTTTTTTTTGCAGCACTGGGGGTTGAATTTAGGGCTTGTGCGTGCTACACAAGTGCTCCACCATTGAGCTGCACCCCAGCCCCCTTTTTATTTTATTTTTGAGATAACATTTTGCTAAATTGTACTGGCTGCCTCCGCCCTCAAACTTGAGATCCTTCAGCCTCAGCCTCCTGGGTTGCTGGAATTACAGGCATGTGTCATAGCACCTGGTTCAAAAATCTGTATTTTTAATTGAGTGCCCTGAGCCTCAAAAGACTTGGGACTCATGCGCCAAAAGCATGGGGAACATCATCTTTTGAAAGTACATCTTTCATATTTATTGCACTGGCCTAGGCTCATTGAATAAAATGCTTGTATAACTTCCTGCAGTGTTTTGCAACCCCCAAATGGTATACTGTGTCCTCATGCAGTTATTCAGAGACACTGGATGATGCCCTTTTAAATTAAATTTCTGAGCGGGGCGCGGTGGCGCACACCTGTAATCCCAGTGGCTTGGGAGGCGGAGACAGGAGGATCTCAAGTTGGAGACCAGAGGCAGTCTGTATAACTTAGCGAGATCCTGCCTCAAAAAGTAAAAACATGGGCTGAGGGTGTAGCTCAGTGGTCTAGCACTTGCAGAACATGCAAGCGCGAGGCCCTGGGTTCAACCTGTAGTACCAAAAAAAAAAAATTCTGCTGAATCTTTTCCTTGTTTTGGATTAAATACAATAATTTGTTCATAGAACCTTTAAAGAAAATCATTTGAGTTTGCTTTTTTATTTTATTTTATATTTTGTATTTCAGGGTTGAACCCAGGACCATGCATGTACTTTACAAGTGCTGTCCCACTGGGCTGTACCCCTAGCCTGTTTTTATTTATTTTTTTCTTTTATCTTGAGACAGGGTCTTGCTGAGTTAAGCGGGCTGCCTCTGTTCTTAAACTCAGGATCCTCTTGCCTTCACCTCCCAAGTCACTAGGATTAAGAAGTTTGCCACTGCTCCTGGCTACTCACACCCTGGTCAAGCTAGACAACTTTCCCAACTTCTCAGAGGTCCCTTCTTGTCCTTTCCTACTCTGTTTACTTTCTGTCGTCCTCCCCCAGTGGTAATGGCCACTCTAACATTTGTTGCACAGACAAGGTTTGCTTGTTCCTGAGCTGCATACAGAGGACATCATGCAGTACAGTCTGTTTGGGTGTTTGGTTTGGCCCATGTTGTCTGTATGATTCACCCGTGCTATTTAGTACCCTTGGTTCTTCTTTATTGTGAGACTGTACCACACTCTTATTCTCCATGGTTCTACTGGTAATCTCCATTTGCATTATAATCTGCAGCATTTGCCTAGTTATAAGTAGATTCTCTGTGAACATTGTGGAGCTTGTTTTGTTGGCCCTCTGCATTTATAGGGCTCCTTCTCCTGGCTCTCATCCTGGTGACAGTCTCACCCTATATTTCTCCTGTCTGTGTCTGCCCTGCCTTTATGATCCCAGTGCCCCTTCCTTCCCACTCCACTGGCTCTCAGCATGAGCTGGCCAGGAAAGGAAGGTAAGACTACAGAGACTAATTTTAATACCCTATTATGCCCTATTTAATACTTTAATTTAATACGCTATTTTTATTTCCCCTATTAAATGAAAATATTACCATTTTGGCACACATTTAATATATAAATTATCAATAAGGTATATAAATTATCAATAAGGCATTTTATAGTTTTTCCTAGTAAGTCTTTGTTAACTGGCTTGCATTTTACATTTTCAGTGCATCCCAATTCAGATATTAAATTCGTGTTAGATACATTTGATCTGTATTTTGATTTTATAAAATTTACATCTGAAAAGTAGTTCCCATTCTAAGTGTATTACAAATGTATCTAAAAGGTTTTTAGTATCTTAATTTTAAAATTTAAGCCAATATAGTAAAAAAATAAGTTTTCCTACTGCATTAGCCACATTTCAAGAGATAATAGCTACGTGTGCATTATGCAGGTTTAGTTGTTACATTGTTTATCTTATTCAACAGTATTGTGAAGGTGGTATTCGTAGTTTTTACGTTTTACAGATAAGGAAACTGAGGCCCAGAAGGCAATGGTTATGGAAGGAAGAGGTGAGGTCAGCTTTTGAACTTGTCTTGAGGTTTGGACTTGTGACCCTTCTATGCTTCCTGGTTCTTACTATTTGAAACAGACCTCCCCTTAATTACTGTGTGTGTTCTACTTTTTTTTCCCCCATATTCAAATGCATTGACTTTTGTTCTTTTTCACTTTTTCATTTTGTAAACATTGATTGATAAAATGTGACCTTAAAATTTCATCCTTTATTTGTAGTGAATTGGGTTGGTTGTCAGTGTTTTAAAACCTGAAAAGGATGATGGGCACTGCATAAGCCCCATCTGCTCTGTTATCTCTGTAAATGTCTCTGTGAAATAGTAGCTCAGATTTCTGTGTTCTGTAGTGTTCTCTCTTTAATCATGATTCTAATTTTTGCTTTCCACCAGTGTTGGGCTTAGTCCCTTGCTTTGCTTTGGCTCCTTTCTAGTCTGTTTCTTAAGCAAAGAGTCATGGTTATTTCCCTGGGTATCCTTCTATTAGCATTTGTTCTGACATTAATGATGTCTCTGAGTATCTTTAGATTTTTTTTCCAGACAGCTGTGTGTTGTTCCTGCCTACCTTTATAGGGAAAATTTTTACCTCTTATGAGACTTGCTTTTGTATACTTGTTCTGTTGGCATTTACTGCAATGATTGTAAAAGAGATCTAAAATGTGCTCTTTGGCAAGGGCAAGTGGTCCAGTGTCCGGCACATCATCACGTGCTGCCTGTGAAGAATGGAAACTAGAAGTACAGTGATAGTTTGCAGTGTTTCATCTTTAGTGTTTGGTGTTCGCCAGTATTTGCTGTGTGCCCTAATGGCCTACACTTGCTCCCTCTTCCCCCTCTTCCCTGTGGATGTTATGTACGTTGTGTTACCTTTTCACTGCTTGTCTCATTGAATGAAATAGACAAGAGCCTGTCCTTTCTTGAGTATCTTACACATTCTGAGTGGTCATATGATTCATTTATTTTGAGATGGCTTGACTATTTTATAATTACTTAAGTCTTGTCAATTGAGTGGACCTGGCTTCTACACCTGGATCTGTCCCTAACTAGTTGTATGGCTTTGGGCAAGTTGTGTCCACTCTGCCTTGGTCTCAGTTTTTTGTTACCATTGGGATGGGCTGAGTTAGGTGAGCTCTCAGGATTCCTTTCATCTGTGAAGGACTTGAGTTTTTCCAGGAGGCTGCATAGAATTATGTGGGTGGCCCTTGTTTTGGGTACAGATACCCTACTACTATTCTCTGTCTTCACTGGTCTTCCTTTTTGTCTCTTGCCACTGGCAGCCCACTCCCAAAACAATCCCGAAATAATCAGCCATTGAAAGCCCTATAAATAGCAGAGAGGCACTAACATAGTGCTGGGCATGGCACAGTGTCAGGGAGTCGCTATGAGTCGGCACAGTGTCATAGGGTTGCTTTGAGCTGGACCTGACTTGATGGCACCTGACAACAACAACCCTGGTCTTTTGTTTTGGACCACTCTTCCTTTTCCAGTGCCCTCTGGAGTCTTGCCTCAGTCTGGGCATTTACAGAATATTATGCAAATCATGAGCATACTGTGGATGGATTTTTTCATGAACTGAACACATTTGCATAGCCAGCAGCCCTGCCCAGTCCCCTGGACACTCCTTCCTCTCCAGGAGCCCTCTGGCCAGAGTTCTAAAGCCTAGCTTGGTTTATGCTGCTTTCCAATTTCAAATGCATGGACCACACAGAACGTGTATTTCTGTGGATTGGTTTCATTTGTTCAGCTTGCTGTTTGTGACATCCTCCACTGTCTTTGCACATGTTGTTGTTGTTGTTAGGTGCCGTTGAGTCGGTATCCGACTCATAGCGACCCTCTGTACAACGGGGGAAACACTATCGTCAGTGCTTCTCTGCTGTTCACAGGGTTTTCAATGGCAGATTGATTTTTGGGAGGGGGTTGCCAAGTCCTTCTCCCAAGGTCTTAGCACATAGCTGTATAGAATTACCTACAGTGGCTGTATCACAGTTTCTTTATTAATTCTCCTCTTTGCGTTGGGGTTATCTGCTGCTTCTGGCTGTTGGAGATAGTGCTGCTATGAGCCTTCTGATATATGTCTTTCAGCTAATGTATCCATGTTCCTGTTAGGTGCATACTTAGAAGTAGATGCTGGGTCTTGGGCAAGGAGCACGTTCACCTTCAGAAGATATTGAAAATAGTTTTCCAAAGTGATTGTGCTGTTTCCACTCTACCTGCTGTGAGGCCCTGTTGCTCCATATCCTTACCAGCATGTGCTAGGTCTTATCTTTTTCCTTTTAGCCAGTCTAGTGGGTATCTGGTTGTATCATACTGTGATTCTATTTTGAATTCTTAATGGCATGGAAAAAATTTCCCATTCTTTTTAATTATCATCATTTCCCAAATGACTTCCCCTCAGACCTTGTCATCAAGTGAATTGTGAGTTCCTCCTGTTTGCTTTGCTCTGGTTATGTATAGATTCACAATGCCAGTCATCTTGGATGCTGTCACTTAGTCACCAGCTCTCTGTACATGTGCCACAAGACTCCAGTGCAGTGACCTGGAGCCATCTCAACTATGGTAAGTCTTTACTCATTCTGCTGGTCTCCCTGTCTGTCTACTTTTTAATTTTTTTCATTTTTTTTGCAGTACTAGGGGTTGAATCCAGGGTTTGCACATGCTTGGCAGGTGCTGTATGTGCTGGACCCTTCTTTGTTTCTAATTTTGAGATAGTGTCTCACTAAGTTGCATGCTGCCTCTGGCCTTGAACTTGACATCCTTCTGCCTCAGCCTCCAAGTAGCTGGGATTACAGGTGTGTACCATGGCACCTGTCCCACTATCTCTACTTTTATGTCTTCTTAGTTGTCGCCTCTAAGCTATTGCTGTTTCTTTTAGTCAGACTGTTCTTTTTGTAAGATAAGACAGGGATAACCATAATTATGGTAGAAAACTCCAGGTATATTTTAAATTACTTAGAGCTCTTTCTTCATCTTAGAAAACTTCTTTTTTTTTTTTTTTTGACAAATATTCCTTATAAACTAAACAAAGGCCTAAATTTACTGTGTTAGCAAAACCTCACCCAGAATGTTCCAGAATATCCTGGTTCAGTAGTAAAGCTCACGTAAACGAAGTGATATCCCAAGATCTTCCTTAAAAGGCTTTGAACAGTATTTACTGGTTTAGAAAGTACAGGGTTGTTGGTGGATGCAATTTAAAATGTCCTTGACCCCAGTCAAGAGTTAGCATCTAAACACCTTAAAGAGATCTTTATAAATTCCACACTAATTTCAATTCACATTTGCTTTGTTGTCTGTGTCTTAACTATCTTAACACTGTCTTCTTCATAATGCTGTGATATTGCACATGGTTTAATGAACCTAAAAGCAGTGCTTAAATAGATCCTCAAGATCTTGTTCATTTAAATAGAATGTTAGAATAGGGGCCAGAAGGCATCTTTACTAAATTCTTCCCTTATCCTCCCCTCAACCTCTTTTATTTATCTATCTTTAAGGAAGGACATTAATGCCAGAGAAACCAAGTAATTTCATCTTAAAGTTTTAGAAGTAGAATGAAGGTTAGATCCTATTTTCACTCCTAATCCAATGCTCTTTAATTGTGCCTTAGTTGTCTTTCAGAATAGTATCCAAACACCTATATTCTTAGAACGAAAATGGTATTTCACTTTGATGAAGAGAATATGGCTAGCCTATATCTTTTAGAATGTAGTTTTAATATGTAGAATTTGGAGACAAGATATACCTAAAATCAGAAACCATTCTATAACGGGCTTCATTTGCATTTAAATTATTCTCCTTCAGAGATTTTGAAAGTTGGTTTTGAATAAATTCTTATATTTATTATTATATTAAGCCAGAGTGGTTTCGTTAAATTTAAAAATTTAAAAAGAAGTCTTTTAATGTCTGCGGGAATCTTTTACCATCCAAGTGTGTTGTTAATAAGTAAAAATACAGCTGTGTTTAAAACAAACAAAAACATTGGAAACAAAAATGGTGACTTCACCCCAACCAAACTGTATTTTCTCAATGGGTTAATTTTATGCAGTATTTTAAAGTTTCAAGGAGAAGAAAGTTGACAAGTGCAAATTCACATTATGTAAAAAGCCATTTACTTCAAGAACAATGCATATTCTTATTTTATAATATGCCTTTGATGTGATAGTAATTGGAAATGTTATGCTATTGAGTGTGGTCTTATTTTTTTAGCACTAGATGTCGCTGTAGTTAGGGGAAAACAAGCTCTGCCTATTTCTAATTCCAAGGTCTTTGGTTGTGAAGATGTCTGAAAGGACGTGCCTGGCACTAAGTCGAATTGTGCCTAGTTACTTATGGTTTCTGGATGCCGCATCAGATAGTGAGAGATAAATTGTGAAGAATTTAGTGTAAGTAATTATTCCGAAGGGATGTCTTCTTGTAGCAGTCTGGAGAATGGGCACAGATCTTCACATTTCTGGAGGTTCTTTTCTCATCTTTTTGAAAGACTTTCTAAGGTTGCTTTAAGAGAAGAATAACTGGATAATATCTTACAGCTAACAGGATTATCTTAATCTGGGTCTTGTGGGCGTAAATTTGATTAGCTTGCAATTAATAGGAAAGCAAATGTGTTCTCTCTCTCTCTCTCTCTCTCTCTCTCTTTCTCTCTCTCTCATCACTTACTAGTATCTGCCACTCAAGGGACTTTTCTTGTAACGGCATTCTTTCCGTATCTCCAACTTTAAGAAGTTCTGAAGAGAATTAAAATGGACAATTCCTTTTCTCCTCTGTCACTTCTCATGGTGCATTTGACAAAGTCCATTGTAGCACAGTAACCCTGGCTCATGGTGTAGCAAATGCGGAGTTCTCTTCCTTGGTTTCAGCTTGTTTTCAGAGCCAAGAACCTTTGTAGAAATTCAGGTCAAGTGTTCTGCCAGCCCTTTCTTTGTTCACATGGAAACAACAGGAAGGAGAAGGCAATGCTATAGGTAGTGACTGAAAGGTGGCAGAGGATAACAGTGAAGATGTGAACTCTGGAACCAAACTAACTCTGCCACTTGCTGGCTGTTTGGTCCTGAGTGGCTGATTTAACCTCTCTCTGTGTTAGTCTCCTAAGCTGGGAAATAGGTTGTTATGAGAAGTGAAGGAGTTGGTTATGGAAGCATGGCGTCCCTAGCACATAGTACCCTTCTATCAGGGCGTGGTAGAGAACTAACTTTAGTTTCAGGCACTCTTATACATGGCTGAATTCTCTAAAGCAAGCAGTCCACAACCTTTTTGGCACCAGGGATCAGTTTTATGGGAGACAGTTTTTCCATGGACCAGAGGCAGAGCTCAGGCAGTAATGTGAGAGATAGGGAACAGCTGTAAATACAATTGAAATTTGCTTCCTGGCCCGCAGCTGCCCTCCTGCTGTGTGCCCCAATTCCTAACAGGCCTATTGGTCCATAGCCCCAGGGGTTGGGGATCCCTGCTTTAAAGAATATTCCATTTAATCAGGGAGGGAAAAAGGAAAATCTTTTTGAAACATCAAAATAATGATTTTCTCTTATAAAAAATTGGAGAAAAACTACTTTGGCCATTATTGTCACTTTATGTGTCCCTTTAACTTTTACTGAGTACTTGCCTGGTGAGAGGTATTGTATAAGCATGAAAAAGACACTTTTCACCTGATGGAAAAATCAAACTTGTAAGCAGATAATGAAATACATGACAACAAGTGCTAGATTAATAGTAAGAAGAATGTACTGGATCACGAAGTATTCAAGGCTGCAGGTGGCAGCACCCTGAGAGGGGGTACCTTCAGCCAGTGCAGGGTTGTCCTCTTGTCCTCCCTGAATGAGGACTATGGAGATGGGCCTCTGGTGGCATGGGGTTAGTTGTCTCTAGTTGTCATAGCTGAGGTCTACACAATTCTCTTAGTCTGTTCCTCAGGTTTTGAGATGTGCTGGCCCTATCATCCCACCTAAGATTTGTCAGGAGGAATGAGGAGGGGCAAAGGGCCATGGGCCAGGTGAGTTTACTCCTCTTTTAAGCCCTGCCAACAACTTGATCTCCATTTCTTTGCACTGCTATGCCATAGGACCCTTTCTTGCTGCAAGGAAGGCTAGGAAATAGTTTCTTCAAGCTGGGCATATTTGCATCCTTAACAAAGAAGAAAGAAAGGGAAGGAGGGAGGGAAAACAGGAGGCTCTCCTGACCCTAGACACTTGCTATGTGCCCAGCACCATTGTATGCGTTTTATGTGTATTATTTCATTGGGATCCTGCGTTGTTGTTGTTGGGTGCTGTTGAGTCCAAGCCATAGTGATCCTATGTACCACAGAATAAAATACTCCCTGACACTGCCGTGCATATGATCTTTTTGATGTTTAAGCCCATTGTTGCAGCCACTGTGTCAGTCCATCTACTTGTGGGTCTTCTTTTTTTTCTTTGACCTGACACTCTCCGAAATATGATGTGCTTCTCCAAGAATTGGTCCCTCCTGATAACATGTCCAAAATATGTCAGATGTAGTCTAGCCATCCTTGCTTCCAAGGAGCACTCTGGTTGTACTTCTAGGACGGATCTCTTGTTTCTTTTTGGCAGTCAATGGTATATTCACTATTCACTTCCAGCACCATAATTCACAAGAACCAGTTCTTTTCCTCTCTACTTTATTTGCTTTCCAGTTTTCACAAGCATGTGAGGCCACTGAAAATCCCACGGCATGAGTCAGGCGCACCTTTTTCTTCAATGTGACATCCTTAGTTTTCAATACTTCAAAGAAGTCTTTTGCAACAGCTTTTCCCAATGCAATGCATATTTTGATTTCCTGACCGCTGCTCTTTTGGATGTTGATTGTAGATGAGATCCCATAGTATTCTGTAATGCAAATATTCATTATTATATTATGGGACATGGAGGTTAGAGTGGCTAAAAAGTATTTCTACAGCTAGTTATGTGGCAGAGTTGGCTAGAACTGGGTAGTATGACTGGTAGAGATAACAAAGGAGGTCTTGGTCAACAGATCAAGTCTTTTGGATGATGGTAATGAGGATGTCAGGATGGGTTCAGAGAAAAGGTGACCTTGCAGATAGGCACAGATCTAAGTTGCTATTGGGAGTCTTCTTCATTGGGTGAGAAAGGTTTTCTGATGGCCTGAGTTCAGAAGACTTTTCTCCTAGGGAATTGAGGCTTTGGGGAAAACTGATTGAGCTTGGAGCAATGACAGGTAGGGAATGGAGGTGCCGAGGCTGGAGAAAAAGCCTGGATTGGATCATGGCAGACCTTTATTTCCCTATTAAAGCCCTTACTCTTTCACAATTACTTCAGAAAAAAAAAAACACTGAGCTCATTTAAATTCTGGACATACATTCTGAAGACATTTTTCCCGTTTAGTTTCATTATCTGAGCCATCAGTATTTCTTTTGAAGTGTCTAAGTAGTGAATTGAAATTTCTTATTCCTTTCTCTTATTTCACATTGAATTAATGACAGAATATTCGAAATGGATGGAGTCTTAGAGCTGATCTTATCCAACCTTGTCATGTCCTGTTGGGAGATCTGAGGCCTTCACACTGTGTTCCCTGCTGTGCGCTCTTTGGGATTCCACAGGGAGAGCATGTCCGGGCTGAGGTCAGAATGTGATTTTCTGATTCCCAGTCAGCATCCTCCCGCTACAGCGGTGCTTTCCCAAGTGTGTTCCCTTGCCCTTCTCTCCTTCAAGGACACAGCTATTTATTTTTATAATTCTCAAGTATATGCTTAATACGTATCCTCCCCTGATTCTTTTGTAGTCCTCATTTAGAGCTTGGAATTCAGGAAATGTTTGCTAATGGAGCATTCTAGTATTAATATGGTTCAGAGAGAGGGAGAGAAAGAGAGAAATCTTCA
This sequence comes from Pedetes capensis, assembly GCA_007922755.1. NCBI lineage: Eukaryota > Metazoa > Chordata > Mammalia > Rodentia > Pedetidae > Pedetes > Pedetes capensis. The sequence goes on from VMDO01003071.1 coordinate 147,169, forward strand.
AATAAGTCTGGGAAACACCAGGTTAAACCAAATTAAGCTGCCTTGTTATACAAAGTCCAGAAATCCTTGATTATACTCTACTTTGTGGCTCTAAGATAGAAGGAGGAAGGGGCACTTGTCCTAGACTTACTCGCTTTCTGAGAATTTCTCTTTGGCTCGAAGACAAATGCCTTTTTTTTTTTTTCTTTCATGGTGTCTGGAGATCAAGAAAACTTGTATCTTAAATTGATTCCCTAGGATAAAAGAACTTTTTATTCTTTTCAGGTTGCCTTTTGGTCTTTTACTGTTATTAAAATAGCAAAGTTTTCTGGTAAAAGAAACTTGTTGCCTAGAAGATAATGGCATTGTGAAAAATGATTGGGGTGCTTAGAATGTGGATCTCTTATCGTCCACCAAGTGAGTATTCATATACATTGTGTAGGCTCTAAGGTTGGCCCAAATTTGTTTACCTTAGAGAATGAATACTGTGCCCTGAGTTAGTGACCTGCCAGTACCTAGGGAGGGGGTTGGCATAGTAATGCACATAGAATAGAGGAGATTGGGCATGTTCAGGGTGGTGTGAGACTGTAGGCTACACACAGAATAGGTTGACAAGGTAATGGCAGAGTGCAAATTCAGGTAATACTGTCATGTCACTGATAATCATGCAGTTCAGGAAACCTTTCCTCTGTGTTTGAGGGGGGTTGCTTTTCTGGAATTGGCTTAGGCTCTTAACCTTGGTGAAATTGTGTAAAATTAGGGTAAGTTATCCTCCCAGCTCCTGCCCATTAGAGTGTGATGTCTTACGCAGTAGAGCTTGGTGGTTTAGCATGTCCACTGGGGAGCTGGTGAGTTTGGTGACCAACCCTGGCTTGACCACTTCTGATCTAATCTTGATAAGCCTCAGGTTCTTCCTACTAACACAGAGCTGATAATCACTTCTACCTCACTGGAATAATCTAGGTAAAAAGGAAATCTGTATAAAATGCTCAGCATAGCACAGTGCCTAAAAGAGGGATTAACAGATTTTTTTCTATTAAAGATTGAATAGTAAATATTTTGGGGTATGTGGGCCACATGATCTGTCACAATTACTTCAGTTTGTGGAGGGAGGCTGACTCAATACAGACACAGAGAGAGCATAAACAAATGGGCATGTCCATGTCCATAAAAGCTTATTTACAAAAAATAGGCAGTGTGCTACATTTGGCTCTCTGACGCTTGGTCTACAGACCCCAGCATAGAAGCTCAAATGTGCTCAATAAATGATACTAGATATGGTTGCAGTTTTAAAAATAATATGTTCATGTTCTTCTTAATGTTAAGCAAAGCCTGGGATTTTGAATTATGGGTTCATATTTGTTTAAATGTTTTGAGCTATATGCAAGCAAGAAACTAGGTACATAATATCATTACCTTCACAGTTTATATAATCACAGCTTTCCAGAAGATATAATTAGCAAAAGACTTAATGAACATAAGAATTGATATAGAAACTCCCTGAGTGCCGTAAATAGTATTTTGGCCATACACTGCTATCTCACTGTAAGGTCAGTATACGTAATAATCGCTGAGAATGATTAAACCTTAATCTGTTTAAATGGCTTGCTCAAATGGATTGCTGTGATTGATTTTTGATATTAGCTTGTGTTTTGAGATAGGGTTGCTCTGTGTAGCCCAGGCTGTCCTGGAACTCACTATGTAGGCCAGGAACTAGCATTGATCCTTCTGCCTTAGTCTCCCATGTGCTGGGATTACAGGTGTGCACTACCATGCCCAGATTTGATATTAGCAATTTGTATCTCTTTCTCTCTCTTTATTCTCAGGTAACCGAGCTAGATGTTTTTCAATTGTTACTGATCTTTTTCAAGAACTAGCTTTTGGTTTTGTTGATTTTCTTGATTGATTTTCTGTTTTCAGTTGTATTGATTATTGCTCTAGTTTTTATTTTTTAATTTATGTTTTTTGGTTTGCATTCATTATTCCTTTTCTAGTTTCCTAAAGAAGAAGCTTAAGTGATTTATTTTTGATTTTCCTTTTTTTCCTAATGTATGCATAGAATTCTATAAATTTCCCCTTAGGCATTGTTTTTGCTGCAGTACACAAATTTTGATAAATTTCATCTCCATTTAGTTCCAAATGTTTTAAAAAATAATCTTGAGATTTCTTCTTTGATCCATGTATTACTTAGAAATGTTTTGTTTAAGTCTATGAGTATTTGGGGGATTTTCTGACTATCTTTCTGTTGATGATTTCTCATTTAGTTTCACTGGGATCAGAGAGCAGAGATTGTATGGTTCCTATTCTGTTAAACTTGTTAAGATGTGTTTCATGGTGCAGAACATGGGCTGTCTTGGTGAGTGTTCTATTTGAGTTTGAAGAGAACGTGTAACCTGTTATTGGATGAAGCAGTGTATAACTAGACTCAATTAGATTCAGTTGGTTGATGGTGTTGTAGAGTTCAGCTATGTCCTCACACATTTTCTGCCCTCTTGAGCTATCCATTTGTCAGAGAGAAGTTTTGGAAGTCTCCAGCTATAATACTGGATTGTCTCAGTCTGTTTTCTCTTGCTAGACAAAATCTCTGATGCTGGGTAATATGTAAAGAAAAGGGGTTTACTTATAGTTTGGGAGGCTGAAAGTCCAAGATTGGGCAGCCCCATTCTCCTGGCCTCCAGTGAATGTCTTCTGGCTTTATCACAGTATGGCTGGTGATATCAATGTGGGAGTGCAAGCTAAAGGAGAGAACAGTCACATAGTAGGACAGAAAGCAAGAGGGAATCAGCCAGACTTGCTGTTTTTATAACAACTTACTGAGAACTAGTTGAGGTCTCTCTCATGTTGTTGTTGTTAGGTACCATTGAGTCAGGTCCTTCTCATAATGACTCTATGTATGGGCAGAACACTCCCAGACACTGTGCCATGCCTGGCACTATGACAGTGCTTCTCTGCTATTCAAAGGGTTTTCAATGGCAGTTTGTTCCGGGAATGGGTTGCCTGGTCCTTCTCCCTAGCCTGTAGCACTTGGTATTCCCAGGCGGTCTCCCATCCAAGTACTAACCAGGCTTAGCTTCTGAGATCAGGCGGGATTGGATACCAAGGTGCTATGGCTGCAGACAGGGTCTCATGAGAGCTACATTAATCCTTCTCAAGGGCAGCACCCCTAGTCACTTTACAACCTTCCACTAGACCGCACTTCTTCAGGGTTCTACATCTCCATACCACCATCCTATACAGCAAGATTCTAGGGCTTGATCCTTTTGGGATTAACAACATCCAAGCCACAGTAGGGGTTCATGTGTTAGATCTTTCAATACTGTCAAATTTTTCCTTATGTATTTTGACTGTCTATTATACCATACTCAGTTATGATTGTTTTGTCTTTTTGGAGTATGGACCCTTTTATCATTATGCAATATACTTCTTTGCCTCTGATAATTTTCCTTGTTCTAAAGTCTGCTTTGTCTGAAATTAAAGTAGCTACTCCCACTTTCTCTGGATTTGTGTTAACATGGTATATTCTCCTCTATCTTTCTACTTTCTATCTTAATTAATTAATTAATTAATTAATGTAGTGCTTGGGAGTTGAACCCAGGGCCTCACACATACTTTCCGGGTGCTCTACCTTAGGGCTGCACCCCTAGCCTGTGTTTTATTCATTTCCTTTTTTTATTTTGGTTCAGGGTCTCACTAAGTTATTCAGGCTGCCTTTGTCCTCAAACTCAGAAGCCTCCTGCCTCTCAGCGTCCCAGGTTGCTGGGACTGCAGGAGTGTGCTATCACACTCAGCCAAAATAGCTTTACATTTTTTTTATTAGAAATTTTTAATGTACATCATAATGTGATTCATTTTGACGTGCTTTTCATTGTGACAATTTTCATATATGCAATTTGATAAACATTATTCATATAGGTTACCCCTTACCCTCCCCTATGTTTCCCCCCTCCCCCCCTTCCCATCTAAGTTTCCCATCCAAGTCTTCTCTGTCTTGTACTATGTAGTATCTTTCTATATGTCCTTGGGTTCCATTTCTGTTTAAGATAGAAACTTTTCCTGTAGTGGTCTTTGTTTTTATCTTGTTAGAACAATTACATGCGATTTCTAGTCCATTTATATTGATCTCATTCTTATCTTCCCTCCCCCCCTTTTATTATGATCTGACCTTTGAGTAGGACTTTTCCTTCTTGTAATTTGGAATCAGCTCCCTCATATGAGTGAGAACATGTGTTGTTTCTCTTTCTGAGCTTGTGTTCGTTCACTTAAAATAATTTTCTCTAATTCCATCCATTTTGCTGCGAATGACCCTATTTCATTTTTCTTGATTGCTGAATAGTATTCCATTGTGTATATATACCATAGTTTTTTTATCCATTCTTCCGTTGAAGGGCACTTTGGTTGATTCCATATCTTTGCTATTGTGAAAAGTGCTGCATTGAACATGGAGATGCAGGTATCTCTGTGGTATGATGACCCATCTCCCTTTGGGTAAATTCCCAATAGTGTTATAGCTGGGTCATATGGTAGATCTATTTTTAGTTTTTTGAGGTACCTCCATATTGATTTCCATAGTGGTTGCACCAATTTACAGCTCCACCAACAATGTAAAAG